>JAOTAX010000008.1:1339206-1431956 GCA_025629825.1 Erythroxylum guanchezii
CCTTTAATCCTTAAATTGCATGAACATTGTTGTTGGTTGTTACTTTTGGAAGATGCGAAGATATACTACGTCTAATTTAATAAGGGTGCGATCTAGTTGGCATGACCAATTATTTATGCCATTTGTTTTTTATTTAATTGGTATTATACCTTATAAAATTAACTAAAAATTAAATAAAACTGAAAATTTTGAAAAAATGATAGAAAAATATTATTTTATTAATTGAAAATTTTAAATTTTAATTAAAAAAGAAGACTAGTAAACAAAAATTAATTAGTTTTGTTTAGTTTATAAAAAATTAACTACCTTAAAAAAAACTTGATTGATTAATTAATAAATTGATCAATTTTTAATGTTAACAACAAAAATTATTAAGCTAAATCAAATAAAAAATTGAAAACTAAGGGTTGTTTAGTTCTATTTTTGTTTTACTGTTGTAATTTTCAGTTTTCAGTTTTCGTTTTTTTTTAAGTTTTTCTTTCAAATAAAAAAATATTTTATTGTTAATGTTAATGTAGTTATAATTTTATCACTAATAATAATTACATTTTAGATCAAACTTAAAATAAATTTTTTTTATTAAATAAATTTATTTAATCTCTTATATAATATTTATTAACAAATTATTAATAAAAATATGTTATTTTAATAAAATAAATAGTTTATAAATTAATATTTTATTTATAAACTAATATTTATTTGAAATATATTTTAATTATTAAATAAAATTTTATTTGAGTATTTATATATTTTAAATTTAATTATATATAATTTAATTATAAAAATTAATTTATTCAAAATTTTATTGATAACATATATATATAATATTGAATTAAAGTATTCATAATTTTATTAATAATTAAATAATTAAATAATATATATTTAAATAACAGTAAATCAGATTATGAAAACAAAACAAAAATTACTTTATATGATTTTCATAATTTTTAAAAATTGGAAGAAAGCAAAACCAAAAACAGAAAATAAAAGCTCAAACATAAATTTTTTTTTACTAAATTTGAAAACAAAAATAAAAAACTAGAAATAAAAATAGAAACAAATGCTCCTTAAATTAAACAATTAGTAGATTTAAAGTTTTACTGATGATTTAATTTTTAAAACATTGAGTTTGAATTGATCATGATTTATTAATTAATTACACGTCTTTCACTCCTTCATTTGTCAGCTTCTTCTTATATGTTTTATACACATATAAGAAGATTGCCTTGCCCTTATTTCTATCTCTTTAATAAGCATTTTGTGCTTTAATTAATAGCTTAATCGAATTTTGAGGTAATAAATCTTCTTTATTAATTGCTTCCTTTTTTAGTAGATCATACCCAAACTAACTACAGGGCAAAGGCAGAGACATTAACGCCACGGCGGACTATAACCACTCAAGAATATGTAATTACACTGCCAACGGTAATGCCTGCTGCACGAGTCTAGATATTCTGTTTAATATTATGATATTTTATTGTGTCTAATAAATTTCAGTCATTTATTTATGTGAGATTTGTATGAGATTTGTGTAAGTCTCATAAAATAAATGACTAAAATTCTATAAAACAGAATAAAACTGAAAAAAAAATCTGAATTCTTAATACATTAGCGACCGTCATGTACTGACAAAATTCCCCGGTACAATTCATCTTCTTAGCCGTCCATTTTTAGTCTTTGTGACTCTTTTATCTTTACTTTTTTTGGGTGTTTAGTCTGGTTCTGGTCTAGCAAGTTGTTCTGTAATTGCCTAATTGGTTTCGATTGTTAGGATATACAATATATAGAACCTCAAAGTGAGCAAAAGCATTATCTAAATTTAAAGCATTTAAAAGAAATAATTGTGTGACCCAATTATTAATTTATTAAATAATGTATTGAAAATATTTAATTTATCAAATTAAACACAATTTTTACTAATTTGATAAACATAAACGCTTAAATAAAATAAGGTAAAACTTCGATAAATGAATATTCGATAAATTAATAATCTCGATTAAATAATAATTTTCTTCAGTCCCGACTTGAACCAATGGAATAAAATAATAATCTCGCTAAATACATAAGATAATAGTTTTAAAGAAAATTCCTTGAGATCCACTGAAAATATAAAATAATAATTCATTAAATAAGTATGAAAATTACATGTATCTATTTATAAACTTTATATAGTGCTGTATACTTGAAACAATTCACAACATTTCATATTCTAAAGTATCTACATACACTCTATTTTGAATCACGTTAACCTAAAATTAATAAACTTATTTTTGACAAGATTAATAAACTTAGATACAATGCACCACCATTAATTAATTGTTTATTTATTTTCTTTTCTTAGTTACGGAAAAATTAATTGTTTAATTTGATAAATATAATGTTCAAAATAAAAATTATTCTATAAATTAATAAATATTAATTTATCGATAAATTAATTAAATAATTATTTATCAATAAATTAATAACTCGGCATAATATAATAATTTTTCAGGTCACAAAATTATTTATTTATAGAGGTTTTATTATATATGACAATGATATAAAGTCATAAGATTAGGTTGCACATAGGAATAAGATGCATGTATCCTTACCTAATCATCAAATCACTTGCGAAATAGAATCTTAAGAGACTATAATTTGCAAGTGTGGAAAAGTGCTCAAAGGGCAATTTTAACAAAGTGACACACAAGAGACGTTTAGTTTACGTACGAAGTAAAATATCCGCTTTTGTGTTTGTACACGAAACATTGTCACAACTCACGTATAGGAAGAATTCTCAAATTTTTTTAAGCGGGGCAAAATATTTAAAGTATTTTTATATTATTAAATTTTTTAATAAAAAAATATTTAAAATATTCTTATATTACTGAATTAAATTAATAAGGGTAAAATTTTATTTTTTAATAAAATCAAAATTTAAAATAATAATATTTTTATGTAAAAAGTTTTAAAGACAGTAAAGACAAGTGCTTCCAGTTGTTCCCAATGTACATCCGTTCCTGCTCTCGTACAATCAAACGTATCATCCTATCACTTTTCCATCAGTTAAGGAGAAGACTATACACATTTTTACCTTTCCAAATTTTGTAATTACTGACATCTTTATTGAATCGTTGTTCAATGGCAAGGTTTGAAATTTGATCGGCAGACAATTCATGTTCAAGACCCTTCAAACCTGGCTCTCTGTTTCACGAAACATAGCAACTTTCTTTGATTCACACCATCTTTCTACATATATATGACAACAACGCTGTCATATTTATGGTGAGAAAATTACATTTTCTTGTTGACTTGGAAATTATGAGTGATGTACTTGATCTGCTCTGATTACTAACGTCCACTTGCATGCCGTGTGTTCTTTTCTAGATTAGCCTATTGCTTATGTAATTCCATGGTAAGTTTCTCTGATGGAAACGAAGAGTAATCTAATATTTGCGGTATTGGGATATGAGATAACAAGCGACGCTTATTTCTCAGACATTCATGCAAGGCTTAAGGCTTAATGCAATAACGTGTACATTCATCTTACTCTTTAAATGAAAATTTGAAGGTGTAATAGACATAAATATTTTTTAAAAAATTTTAAAAATTCTTAATTTTTTACTTTAAGATTTTTTTTACTTTCTAATAAAAATATTTCTTCTAAAATTTGGTTTAAAAGTAACAACGAGACATACGTCGTAGTATACATATCATACATAGCTAATCAAATATCATTAATATAAGAATTTAATTCAGTTTTTAAACCTTACCTAAATCAATTAAATTTAACTTATTAAATTATTAATTTATGTCATATTCAATTAGTTTGATTTACGTTTGATAATTGAGTTTAATCTTTATATAAGCAACATTTAATTAGTATAAGTATAATATTTATGTTGTACATATTTTATCGTTATTTTTAAACCGAAGCAAAAGAGAACTAATTATTTTAAAATAAATGAATTTTTTGATGATTTTAAAAATTAAATTAAAATTTCTAATTTTTAAAAACGTTAGAATCACATAATTACATTGTTACAATAAAATGTTTTTCATTTTCCCTTTTCATTTAAATATATTTAGAATTCGTTACAAGATTCACGTTAATCATGATGTTAGAATGATAAAATTGTAATACGTAATACAAACCTTATTATGTACCCAGGATCAACATGAAAGGATTAAAAGCAAAGATAATGTAGAATACTTGATTTCAGTTCCATCTCTGATTTCTATACCGATTCTAAGCTCCAAATGATAACGAATCTCCTGGGACCTTTACGGAAACTCTTCTCCGGGACATAAGCTAAGTCTTTCTATAATTTTCTCAATACGTAAGTTTTTTTAACGGATCAGAGATTTCTTATACTTACGATTGACATGAGCAAGCAGGAGATCTTGACCTTTATATAGTATCCATATCAGGCTTTTCTATCATAAGGCCGATATAGGTCCGATCCATACTAATTATGATCTATTTTTTACCTGGACTTCGACCAATTAATTTAGATCATTTATTGACATTATCTTTATCTGGATTAAATTATGTAACTTAACCATAATTTATTTAAAAACTAAAAAATGTAATTAATAATTGTCCAACTTTATAAAAAATGACAAAATTATCCAACAAAAACATCAAAGGGAAAATGGTCGGTACTTGTGGTTTTTCTGCACAAAATGTGCCAAAATAGAAGAAACACCCTTGAATTTTCGTGAAAATGAAACTTGCTACTTTTTTTATACCATATCCTGACGAAAATGGAATTTATATTATTGTAAAAAAAAAAACGGAAGCGAAGTCAAACGTATGTAGTCTGCCATTTGTTGTGATGACCACATCCTTTGACAAATGTACATGTACAAAGCCGACCATTTGACAAAGTTGATTTTCTTTTACGCGACTCTCCACTGGATCTGCCTCCCTCCGCCTAAATTAAGTTGACATTGGGTTGTAGATGGGACCTTCAAGCTCCTCTTAACAGGGATGGAGTGAGCCTGTCTCAGTTCCTCCAGATGATTAGTGGCAAGTAATTACGTACAAGTTGAAGTAGTTGACATTTTTGCTTCTTGTTAGAGAAGGTCATACTTTAATTTATACTTTGCAACCCACAATTTTTAGTCAACTGGGTATACCCGAATTTAATTTTTTGATCATATTATTTTCAAATATTTGAATTTTAATGTTTGGATGGGATATCAGTACTAGTGGATGATACTTCCTGAAGTTCTTCGCACTATGATTTTTTAATTTCTAACTTGTTTGGTTATTGTCTCAGGGTATAGTAGCTGCAGAGTTACTAATTTAAGTGCAGGATGATGAATACTAATGTTTTCAAAATTAGGCCGAAAATTAAACTGATAAGATAAAGAATTTAAGGTTTAAAAGATTTAACTAGTAATAGACCGTTGTAAAATAGATTAGAGATCGAATAAAATTTAAATTTTTGAATAAAAATACTCTTATTTGTCAAAAGATTTAAAGTTTAATTGAAAAAATAGATTGAGTTTATTTTTATTATAAAAACTAATGATTTTATGAAAACTAACAGATTAATTAACAAATTAATTATTTTTTGACAACAGATATATTAACAAATTGACATTTTTTTTAAAAACTAGACTGGAAGTTAAGCTGGTAAGATAAGAAGTTTAAGGTTTAAAAGATTTAACCAGTATTAAACCGTCATAAAACTAATTAGAGATTGAACAAAATTAAAAATTAGAACAATTATTGAAGAAAGTTATTCTTACCTACTAAAAGATTTAAAGTTTAATTGAAAAAGGAGATTGATAAATAAGAATTAATCAGCTTATTTTTTATTATAAAAATTGATCATTTTATGAAAAATAACAGATTAATTAATAAATTAATCATTTTTTAACAACAAAGATTATTAAACTACATCAAACTGAAAAGTTACAAAATGAATAGAAGAATTAACTGATTTAAGATTTGAACTGTTAAACTTACCAAATCAGTTCGGTTTCTAAAACATCGACCAACATAGCTAACAAATTAACCTTTATAGTTGACATGGATCACTGTTAATAATTATTTGCAATAATTACAAAACTAAACTAACACTTTGTAGTCTTTATATTATTAAAAGACTAATAAAAAACTCTATACATATTTTTTAGATTTTTGTATTAAATGTTACTTCCTTGAATTTGTATCTTTCTCGTGGAGAGGAATATTCAAAATTTGAAATAATCTTTTAAGCACATTTGACTAATTTGCATCCTCTTTTCAATAAATTAATTTATTGTACTTTGTGGAAATTTTGATTCTCACATTCACTTGTGAAATTAAGGAAATTTTTATAAATAATCAACATTAAAAAGGAAGAAAACTAAATTTTTGTATTTGAGTGGATCGATTTTCCTTATTTTGTCCTCTGGGAAAAAGACATTAACTACAAGATTGACTATAATCTTGTATTTCCTATATAAGCAGGCTACATTAAATTATGAAGTTGAAGCCAGGCCTAGACGGCTAATACCTTGAATCCAACGGCCGAGTTGCAATCTACAAATTGGAAGGGTTATCTGGCCATTCAAGGGACTGGTTCACATACAACTTCAATTATTTGCACCGTCGCAATAAAAAAAAATGTGAAAAATGAGCTTTTCATTTTAATTATTATATTTCTGTTTAGGCCGTCGAGGTGCGGTGACTTTGCATTATTGAGGACCCGGACCCACCATGATTAAAGTCAATAGCTCATATAAAATTATCTCATTTTTTTAATTTTTGTTGACGAACTTTTTCATGCGCTCCTGCCCAGTTGGGAAACCTTTATTATTAAAATTTAAGAACACGTAGCAAATTATAATTAAAAATATAAAGGTTTAATTATTTAATTGTCACTTTTAAAAGGTCGGACCATAATTACTAAATCTGAAATTTGTTTTATACTTTTCGTATTTTATTTTGTTGTTTTTTTGCTAAACCGAATGGTTAGTAAAATGTGGAAGAAGATTGATAGTCAATCCACATTTTTTTGACCAAGATGAAAATTCAAGTTTGGGATGGAAAAAGGACACCGGGACATTTTTGTTGACTTTTCCCATATAGGATGACGACATACATGTTTCAAAAGCTAGTGCAATGTCTGGTATTTTCATAATTTGGGTTACTTCCATGTAAAGACAGAGACTAAATAATGATGATTTTTAGTAGCAATTGCTTTTAAATAAAAATATTAAAAATTGTATTATTTATAATTATACTAATTATCAATACTCACTAATTGCTCGTCACGTAATTTTCAGAAAATTTACGCATTACCTTAAAGTCTACGAAAGCAGTTTTCTATCTCTATTATCAAGAGGGCCCAATTTAAGTTTCGTCCTTTCTACCTAACCATAAGCATGTATTAATCTTGAACTGCGGTTAGCATACCAAAAATAGTAGATTTCATAATTTTAAATCACGGCGTGTACAAACAAAATTACGATCACATCTAGATCTTTTATAGTCGATGGCAGTCTTGGCTACTTGTCTCCATTAAAAACAAAAAAGAAGAAGAATGATAACAAGAAAAAGGGATTAGTTAAATCCAAGGGGTGTGGTTAAATAATAAGGGACTTATTTACCCTTAACCAAAAGTCAATGGTTCGATCCTTGATTTTGAGTATGGAACAGCTTTAAATCCTTAGGCCAGCTATCTTACCTTGTGAGGTGTCTTCTCATCAGCGAAGGGATTAGCCACTGAGTCGGCCGATGAATACCTGGTCAAAAAAAAAAAAAAGGGATTGGTTGATCCAACACATCAATTTCCGTAATTAAGATAAAGTTAATAACATAAATAGCGTTATTGAGACCAAGAAGGATTTAAGCTCGTAGTTGGATGAGTCTGTTTTAATCATAAATACACATCTGGCCATAGATAACGAGATTAGTTCAAGAACTGGTCCCGAAACCTTAAATCAGTTGAGATATGTAAATCAGAGCAATCCAACTTGGACACCATCTCATGAATATATATATATATGTAAAGTCTTAAAAAGGGATATATTAAAAGATTGTTACAGGAACAGATTTAACACAACAGTATAACAAAATACACAGAATCACGTATATAAAAGGAGAGGTAGAGAAGGGACTCCCCGGGGAATCCTCCGCCTATCTATCTCTCATTACTTCTTTATCTTTCTCTCTGACATTTCTTGGGATTCCCAAATTCTCATTGAATAGCTCTTACCTCCATCTCTTTCTCTTCTTCTCCACTACAACTACTACTTCTAGTAACTGCCACAAGCCACAAGCAATTCAGCCTTGCTCTGTTTTTGGCTTTTTTCAAGAACTATATCTCTGTTTTGTTTTGGGTTGTAGCTTTGCTTTTTAACACAGTGTAACATGGCGAAGTCTAACATCAGTCTCGACGAGATCAAGAACGAGACTGTTGATTTGGTATTCCCTCTTCACTTCTTCAGTCTTTATCTTCTCTTACCCTGTTACTGTTTTTTTTTAAAATAAATATTCTTCTTGTTATGAGGTTTATTATTTTTTTTTTCTGTTTTTGCGTGAGCTTGAATCTGAAAGAGACTGAGATCTCTCTTGGGACTAAACACGGTGGCTAAAGACCCGAACTCTTTTTTCTGGGTTGTGCTTAGAAATCTTCAGATCAGATAGAAAACTACTAAAGATTCAATTTTTACCAAACTCTATGTCATTGGTCTGTGTAAATTTTCACCACATCCATTCATATCGAGTGAATGATTTTGTTCAACTCAGGTCCCTCTGTTTCTTGTAAATAACAACCCATGTTTACTCCCACGATCTAAATTCTGTGTTTTATGTGTCCCCAAGTCCTAAAAAAGGTCAAAAACCATCTAACTTTTTCACCACTGTTATCTTCTTTTCCGTACTTCGCCGGCGAAAAAGTCGAAACTCAGATCAGTTTCAGGAGTGATTCAATTACAAAGATACAATCTTTTTATCATAAACTCATTAAATTCTCTGGTTTGCCGGTGTCTGTCTTTTGTCTGCGTTCGTTTGCTACTGTTAGGAATTTAGCTTACTTTTCCGTGGTACTTTAGCCTTTTCACAAAGGAAAATTCCTTTTAGTTTTAACCGTTACCAATCTACGGCACTGACATGATCATCGACTCGTGGAAAATATAAAATTTTCTATAGTGGTCCCCACCTGATTTGACATCTTCGACCCTCTATTCCTTTGGAATTTGCGTACCTGTGGATCTTTTGCTTAAGCGGTCGGCCGTGTCGCGTGTATCGCACCTTCCAATCAGCTGGGTTTCTGGCCACGTGATCACAGGCACCTTTTGAGCTTGTCATGTCTTTTGGTCAACTCCTATGGTTGTTTGATTGGTTACAATTTCGAGGCCTCTTCGGCTCGCGGAGTCACAAGTCTACTGCTCTGTCCAGATTTGACTCGGCTTAATAAGATAGTGGAAATTAAAAATGGAAAGAAAAAAATCAATCTTTTACATTTACGACAGATATATTCGATAATCTTGTTATTTGTCTTTAATTTAATCTCTCAAAGATAATAACTTAGGTGGGACTAATCTTATAAGTTTCAACTTATTGGTTGGGAAAAAAAAGGAAAAGATCGAATATTTTCATGGCTCTGAAGCTCACATGAAACTGATTTATGAACTCGTAATTTGTAACAGGAACGCATTCCTGTTGACGAAGTGTTTGAGCAACTGAAATGTACCAAAGAGGGTTTGAGCTCGGAGGAAGGAGCCAACAGGCTCGAGATTTTTGGCCCCAACAAGCTAGAAGAGAAGAAGGTACGTATTTGGTTGGATATAAAGATGAAAGCTTAAGCTTTAAAGGAAATATGGTCCATCTGCTGTTATGAATTGATGGTCTTGAATGTTAAAAAATAAAATGAACAGGAAAGCAAAATTCTCAAGTTTTTGGGATTTATGTGGAATCCACTATCATGGGTCATGGAAGCTGCAGCTATCATGGCAATTGCATTGGCAAATGGTGATGGGAAGCCCCCAGATTGGCAAGATTTCGTTGGTATTATCTGCTTGTTGGTCATCAACTCCACCATTAGTTTCATCGAAGAAAACAATGCTGGTAATGCTGCTGCTGCTCTTATGGCTGGCCTTGCTCCTAAAACTAAGGTATTTAGATGAAGAAAGGCACAAACGACTCGCTTGAACATTTCATGTTTCCTCATAGTTTCTCTTTTTGGTGTCTTCTATATAGGTGCTTCGAGATGGGAAATGGACCGAGCAGGATGCTGCAATCCTGGTTCCAGGAGACATCATTAGCGTCAAATTGGGAGATATCATTCCTGCTGATGCCAGGCTTCTTGAGGGTGATCCACTGAAGGTTGATCAATCTGCTCTAACAGGAGAATCACTTCCAGTGACTAAGAATCCTGGTGATGAGGTTTTCTCTGGTTCCACTTGCAAACAAGGAGAAATTGAGGCCGTTGTTATTGCCACTGGAGTTCATACCTTTTTTGGCAAGGCTGCACATCTCGTGGACAGCACCAACCAAGTTGGGCATTTCCAAAAGGTGCTCACTGCTATTGGGAACTTCTGCATTTGCTCCATAGCAATCGGAATGGTAGTTGAGCTCATAGTCATGTACCCTATTCAGAAGAGGAAGTACAGGGATGGAATTGACAACCTTTTGGTTCTCTTGATTGGTGGCATCCCCATTGCGATGCCTACAGTCTTGTCCGTGACAATGGCCATTGGATCCCACAAGTTGTCTCAACAAGGGGCCATCACTAAGCGGATGACAGCCATTGAAGAGATGGCTGGTATGGATGTCCTTTGTAGTGACAAAACTGGGACTCTTACCCTTAACAAGCTGAGCGTTGACAAGAACTTGATTGAGGTTTTCGCCAAGGGTGTCGATAAGGACCATGTGTTATTGCTTGCAGCCAGAGCCTCAAGGGTTGAGAACCAGGATGCCATTGATGCAGCCATGGTTGGAATGTTAGCAGACCCAAAAGAGGTACATCCCTCTGCACCAACCATTTTTCGAGTCAATGTCAATCGTTGCTCTTTCTTCCCCTAATATACATATCGCTTCGACTCTACTCGACCTTTCGATTTGAGATGTATATGATTTATGTGTTTGTCCTAACTTTCAAATAATTTCATTCAGGCAAGAGCTGGTATAAGAGAAGTACACTTCTTACCATTCAATCCCGTGGACAAGAGAACTGCTTTGACTTATATTGATTCTGATGGAAACTGGCACCGAGCAAGCAAAGGTGCCCCAGAGCAAGTAAGTAGCTACTTTATAGTGTTACTTGGCATACCATTGATGCGAGAGGTTTTCTCTTTTGCTCTATTCGTTTGTCTTGAGTAACGTGTTTTTGTTACTAGATCCTGAGCCTTTGCAACGCTAGGGAAGATCTCAAGAAGAAGGTTCATTCTGTCATTGACAAGTTTGCTGAACGAGGACTTAGATCGTTGGGTGTTGCCAGACAGGTTTTGACGCCTAACCTTGAAATTCTTACACTTTTGCTTTGTCCTCTTTTCATTTCAAAAGGGGAATCACTGTCTTACAATGTTGTCATGGTATGATTGCAGCAAGTGCCAGAGAAAACAAAGGAAAGTCCAGGTGGTCCATGGGAATTTGTTGGCTTGTTGAACCTCTTTGATCCTCCCAGGCATGATAGTGCAGAAACCATCCGCAGAGCTCTCAATCTCGGCGTCAATGTCAAAATGATTACTGGTAATTTCCAGCTATTTAATTGACTAACCAGGCTAGAAGATGCCTCTCTTTTACGCCATCTAAAGTTTGCTATTGCTGACTTATGATTTTGTTAAATTTTGCAGGTGATCAACTTGCCATTGGAAAAGAAACTGGACGAAGGCTTGGAATGGGAACAAACATGTATCCTTCCGCATCTTTACTTGGCCAACACAAGGATGGAAGCCTTGATGCTCTTCCTGTGGAAGAGTTGATTGAGAAGGCAGATGGATTCGCAGGAGTGTTTCCTGGTGGGTTCTTTTTTCATGCTCTGGCTAAACAAAAACAAGAGAAATTTTGCCAAGTTCTTTCTAATATTTTTCTCCTTTTTCTGTAAAGAACACAAATATGAAATTGTCAAGAAGTTGCAAGAGAGGAAGCACATTGTAGGAATGACTGGCGATGGTGTCAATGATGCACCAGCCCTGAAAAAGGCGGATATCGGAATTGCTGTTGCGGATGCTACTGATGCTGCTCGAGGTGCTTCTGACATTGTTCTCACCGAGCCTGGATTGAGTGTTATTATCAGTGCGGTGCTTACTAGCAGAGCTATTTTCCAGAGAATGAAGAATTACACTGTTAGTTGTCTTCCTCTCCTTGATCCCCTCCACGATTTTTGCCTCCTTTCTCAATGATCTTTGTACAACGGAAGAACTTAAAAATGTTTTCTATTTGCAGATCTATGCAGTATCCATCACAATCCGTATTGTGGTAAGTAGATAAGTACTAGGCCTGATTTGTTGATGCAACAGAACTGATTGATGATACTAATGATATTCCATTTCCGCTGTCTCAGTTTGGTTTCATGCTTATTGCTCTGATATGGAAGTTCGACTTCTCTCCTTTCATGGTTTTGATTATTGCCATCCTGAATGACGGTGAGTATCACTAAGTGAGCCTGTGTAGATACCAATAACAGTGGCATGAAACTTATATCCAAATTTCACATTCCTGCGCCTCCATGTTTTTAGGTACAATTATGACAATCTCAAAAGACAGAGTGAAGCCATCGCCACTTCCTGACAGCTGGAAACTGAGAGAGATATTTGCCACTGGTGTTGCACTTGGTGGTTATTTGGCATTGATGACTGTGATATTTTTCTGGGCCATGCATGATACTGACTTCTTCTCGGTATGACCAATGTTTTGTGGAACTTTTGGTTTTGTTTGTTGTATTTCTGAGAGCTGTCAGGCTGATCACTTGACGCTGTATGAATATACAGGACAAATTTGGCGTGAGATCCTTGAGGCACAAAGATTATGAAATGACTAGTGCTTTGTACCTTCAAGTTAGTATTGTGAGTCAGGCTCTTATTTTTGTGACTCGCTCTCGTAGCTGGTCCTACCTTGAACGCCCTGGCTTGCTTCTCGTGGGAGCTTTTGTAATTGCACAACTGGTGTGGAATTCTGCTCCATCTCTGTTTTGCACTTGATTCTATGGAAGTCAGGTCATGTCAGTTCAAAGCTAACAAGACTGTTCTTTTTCAGGTCGCAACTTTGATTGCTGTATATGCCAACTGGGGTTTTGCCAGGGTTCACGGGATTGGATGGGGATGGGCAGGTGTCATCTGGCTTTACAGTGTTGTTTTCTACGTTCCGCTTGACTTCATGAAATTTGCCATCCGTTACATCCTGAGTGGAAAGGCATGGCTCAACTTACTCGAAAACAGGGTAATGATCTTTCTTGGTAGAATCAATCTTATCTGCTTCAGGTTTAGATTCTGTGACTGTATGTCGTCTTAAATCTGCTCTTTATGTAACAGACTGCGTTCACCACGAAGAAAGATTATGGTAAAGAGGAAAGGGAAGCTCAATGGGCTCTCGCTCAAAGGACCTTGCATGGTCTTCAACCACCAGAGACTGCCAGCATCTTCAATGAAAAGAGCAGCTACAGGGAGTTGTCCGAGATTGCTGAGCAGGCCAAGAGACGAGCGGAGGTTGCAAGGTAAGTGAAGAAGATGAAAAATATAAATTCTTTTCTCTTATGATCTCCAATGCAAAAACCATATTCAAGTTTTGCTTTTGGTTTCAGGCTTCGGGAGCTTAACACTCTCAAGGGTCATGTTGAATCTGTTGTAAAGCTGAAGGGCTTGGATATTGACACAATCCAGCAGCATTATACCATGTAAAGCTGAAGCTCAAGGGTTTGCTTGCTGTTGATTACCTTAACCAAATCAAAGGAACAAAAAGGGGGAGTTGAAGGTTTCCTAGATAGTGGGGATAGGGAGAGTTGAATGTGCTATATACATATTTATGTCTATTGATGACTTTGTAATTCAGCTGCTCAAAGAAGAAAGGTTGTTACTTACCTTACTTTTGTGCTCGGTAAAGAGCAGCATAAAGGTGACCCTTTTGCTATACATTTTACTTTGTTCTGGTTAATGAATTATATGAGATAACGGAGATAGGAACATTTACAATAATTTAGCATTTTGATTGATGTTTGCTTAAAGCTTTTATGACCAAATTCTCAAATAAGATGAGTTTGGTAATGGAATTTTTATTCAATCTTCTACGCCAAATTGGATTTAGTTGTATAATCTTTTAAAAAATAAAAAGAAATGATTTTTTTTCTGAAAGTAAATCTGCTGTTTCCATTCTGTTGTACTCTCTATGCTTGAACAAATCCTAATCATTCAAGGGGGCACGGCAGAATGAGAACAACACTAAGGCCAATTTTTCTAAGAGTTGACAAGTCAACTTCTTGAATGGTTCAATCATCAATGGCCCAACTCTCCCCTTTGTTCTTTAATTTTAATAAATCAAAAGAAAAGTTATAAAATTCAATATATATATACTAAGTTTTAGGAAAAGTCACATAATTAAATATAAATATCATGTTTTAATTCTATGTTTTATAACATAAATTTTTTTACATAAGTTTTTTATTAAACCCATAAGTCATTACTAACCTTTTGTTTGATTAATATATTAATAAATAGAATATAAAATGGAAAATAATTTATTAATTAATATATCAACAAATAGAAAATTTAAAAATTTAAGATGTTAAAAATTTATCATATTAATGATAAAAAAAGATAGCATATTCTTCGTTAAATATGTTCTTATTAAATACATTAAGGTGTTAAGATATTTTTGAGAAAATAAGGAACAAAGAGACATATATAATAGTTCTTGAAGCTTCGGTCTACCCACTACCGCCCAGCCACTTGGCAAGTTCCTAATCAGGAAACGGATAGACTTACCTCTCTTCGCCCTGAAATGTTTAAAAGGGTACAACAGGAGCAAACATTTAAAGAATGATTGTTACAGTTTCAGGATTCTTACGTTAAATCTGTTGAAATCTACAGACAGCGCTATGTCCATAGCATCATCAGAACGAAGCTTCCTAGCTAACGCTCTTCTACCACTTACCTACAAACCCAGAACAAGATCCGTCAATTTTGTTGCCACTGTCAGATGCAGATACTCACAGGATGATAAAGAACTTGACAGTTCTTGCAGGTAACTTTGGAAGTAGTTCAGGCTGTGTTTATCAGGTTCTCTTTCTGTTGTTTCATGGTTGAACTTTGTGATTTCTGGGTGTTTAATATGGAAGGAAAAGCGAGAACAAACTGGCAAAGCTAGCTATGGTGGCATTAGCAGCTGGAGTGCTCACTCTGGGATCTGTTGGCGATGCATCAGCTGCTAAGTCTGGTGGTAGAGTTGGTGGTCAAGCTTTCCGGTCATCAGCTCCTCGGTCATCCCCTAGGATTAACAACAATTCAAGGTGAGTGTCCACAAAACCATTTGGAACTCAGTTCTTTAGTTATTTCTCATGTTGAAATCTCTGCAATTGGAGTCTTTGATTAGTTAAATTTGTTCCCTTTTTGGGTGGAAGTCGTTGGTTCATCTCATATGATTGTAAAAATCCCACCTTTCGATAATAGGTGTGAGCTTGTATGAAGTTTTGATGTTCTATTGCTTTCTGCTCCCCAAATTTACTTTCGAAACTCAATTGTTTCTCATTTGATGTGCTAATATTAGACCATGATCGTTCTCTCTCTCTTTTTTTTTCAATTCTGTAGGACAAATATATATGTGAATCCACCAGTAGCACCCCCTCTGATCGGTGGATATGGGTATGGTTATGGTGTGCCTTTCTTTGGCGGCTGGGGATGGTCGCCATTTAGCTTCTTCGCACCAGGTCCGAGTGTGGCTGTTGGAATTGGCGGTGGTTTCGACACTTTGGTTCTCTTTCTGTTTCTTGGTGCAGTTGCAGCCGTTATCAGAAGATTTGGTGGCTCAAGAAATGATGAAGATGATTACTAAACACATGGAGTAGTCGACAACAGAGATTGTTTATATGAACATGCAACAATTAGCTGGGTGTATTAATACTGACTAAACTTTCAGAATCCTGAATATCAGGCATTGTAAGCTCAAGAGATACAATATTTTTGACGCTTCTTCTGGGTCAGTATATAAATCAAACTACATTTTTATGATGATAGAAATTGTTGTTGCTTATCCATTTTGTTGAAGAAAATTTACAAATATCAGGTTGTGAAGAGATGGTAAACCACAAGCAATCTAAGGAATTTTCCCGGTTAATGTACAGAATAAGCTCTGCTATACTACTCAAGCCATGACTAGGTCTGTCTGCTTCTGGATATTGATCATAGGATGATCATTGGTTTGCATTTGAGTGTATTACAGGCAAACCATAATTCACAGGTTTGAGATTGATCAGTCAATCACAATCTGCGGTCAACTACTTGGATACTGTACCTTCTATCATTCACTCTCTTATCTTGCTAGGATTTTCCCATCACTCTATAAGCTGAATAGCAGCAATTGAAGGGATCTTTTCCCTCAACTTTTGTGTCAACGCAACGCGGACGGTCATAACTCCGGCAGCTGGACCATTTAGCTGGACCTTTACAACGTAATCATTTATCTCAACAAGTTCAAGCACTCCACCTCCTGCTCCAGCCAGGTATGGTCTAATTTCAGAAAGGACCTGAAAAGGACACTAACTTGAGCCTCTAAAGATTGGCAACACAAATATCTTCTGTAAACGATACATCTAAAGTAAATTGTAGCACAGATATATGCTATAATGAAAAACCAGCATGAACATAAAAGTCCTGGAGATTAAAAATTGGATAAGTCACATGAACATTAAGATTTGATGCTAGCTCGTGTACGAGGGTTTAATTCCCTGAGCATCAAAGAAAAAAAGTAAATAGTGATGTCTGACTATTTTTAATAGCTGTTAGATTGTTCGTAAAAGTACATAGTGATGTCTTGACTATTTTTAATAGCTGTTAGCTTGTGATCTGTAACGAACATACACATCCAAAGAGAAACTGATATTGTAAATGCAGTAAAAGTTCACCTGGAATTCAAAATTGATCTTGTCATTTTCCATAAACAGCCACAAAATGGAGTATTTTGCAATGACTTGCATGAAGACATGCTATATATATTAACGTTAGAATGCAGCATCTGAACCATTCTCACTGTCAATATGCAACTAGTATCATCAATGCAAACTTGAAACTGAAGAAGTCTTTAACATTTGAAACACCAACATGACATGAAGCTTGTACTGGCCTAACCTTTTCAACATTTTCCTCGTTTAGTTCCAGTCCTGTCTCAGTGTCCAGGATCTGCTCCACAGCCATGATTTCTGGTATTTTATCTCGTAACCGAGTTTCAATTCCCATCTTCAAAGTCATAGTTGAGCTCGGACATGATCCACACGCTCCTTGCAACTTCAAAACTACAACCAGACCATCAATCTCGTGTAAAGCCACATTGCCCCCATCAGCCATCAAGCCAGGCCTCACCTCATCTAAAACCTTCTCCACATTTTCTTCAGTCAATGGAAGGACACAGCTTGGTGAAACCACAACTCCTTCAATATTAAACAAAACAAAGAACCAGCTGAGCTTAATCAAATGGTGCATTAACTTTGCTGGAAGGTAAATTTGAAGGAAAGAAAGCAAAATCTCATTTGTGAATAGAGCTCTTTCTTCTCATTTCAACTTCTTTTAAATCTATGTTTCACAAAAAATTGAGAGACTTCCAGTAATATTTGTTTAGATCATTCCTATTATTTCCACATCTTCTTCACCAAAAATCATGTTCTGCACGTATAAAGTTAGTTTCTGCCATTATTCTTCCAATCAAATCATGATCAAGACATTTGGTTAAGAACACAAATTCTAAATGGATGCAGGAATGAAGTGCGCAATTTAGTACATAACTGAAACTATGTGGGCTATTTCTAACAAATCGCAAAAGTAAACTGTATTATTATTACCAGCATTTTTCCTTGAACCACAGTTCAACTTAAACTTATGAAAATGTCTGCTGTGAAATTGTCCTCTGATAAAGCCATTCTGCTTTGAAGAAAATCCGCAAGAATCTGAAATGGGGTTCTAAACAAAATCAAAGACAGTAAGGCACACGAACCAAAATAATCACTTTGTTTGCCAATACAGCTTACACATGTAACAACGAAACGTCTTGAGATTAAAAAAAACAAATCTTTATGGCAATAAAAGAAAAAAACAGTATAAGTAAATGTAGCATAATGAATGAGATGCACCTTGAAGAGTGAGAAACAACTCCTCTCAGATATAGATAGAGAAGGGTTCAACATTGAACGAAGTGGTCTATGCTTCTAGACCTGGAGTTTGTCTTCTTTTTTCTTATTGGCTTCACAAAATCAGAAACACCCAAATCCCATCAGATTAAGTGGACTGAAACTGGACAGTAAAGTGCTAAACTATCTAAGCAGTGATAATCTCTTCTTTTGAGGGTTGTTCTTCATTTTAAATCTGCTCTCTGGTATTTGTTGCGAAG
This sequence comes from Erythroxylum guanchezii, assembly GCA_025629825.1. Classification (NCBI taxonomy): domain Eukaryota; kingdom Viridiplantae; phylum Streptophyta; class Magnoliopsida; order Malpighiales; family Erythroxylaceae; genus Erythroxylum; species Erythroxylum guanchezii. The sequence goes on from JAOTAX010000008.1 coordinate 1,357,715, forward strand.
TTTCAGAGGGAAGCAGTTCATTGGTTTGAAATTTTATGTTTGTGGACATAATCTGAGCTCTTAGCCTGAGAATGAGAAGAGGATGATGCCACGTAGGATTGCGTTAAAACGACCATTTAGGCTTTCTCAATGGGCTTAGATTTCTGCTGCCAGGTGGAGTAAACTTAGGCCTAGACCTTTTAGTTTAACAACTTCCACTTGTGTTGGGTTTTATGTGATTTGGTATCTAATAAGCCCTAGCCCACTAGGGTTCTTCTTTTATAAAATTAAGAACACTAGAGTCTAGTACACCAGCACAATTATACCAAAAAATCCTATCACAATTATCTTGCCAACACATGGCTAACACCGTAACTAATTAATACTTTAGAGACGAACTTATCCATTAAAACACAGCAATGAGATCAAGTTCAAGATTCCTGTCTGTTGTCTTCCCCAATTCTCTAATACTAAAGCTCCCCAACTTATGTCTCTTCCATGTGATGTAAATTAGGTGACTCCTTGACGTTGATTAAACAAATCATCCAACCAAGAAGAGCCCTTTACTATCTAACACAAGTAAAGGACTCTTCTAACACAAGTAAAGGTTGATTAAACAAATCATCCAACCAAGAAGAGCCCTTTACTATCTAACACAAGGCATGATATGTTCTTAAAACTTTTCTTTTGTCGTGCTGGTACAGTGAGTACAATATTTTTCTGTATAAGTGTTTAATAGTACAAAACAATTAAACCCTTGTACATAATAAGCAATTAAAGATGAAATTATTGAAGTTGATAAAGAGAGGAGACAATACAGCAACGTGGGACGACGAGATATTGTTTTAAAATGAAGTTAAGGTATTGGATCCAGAGAAGATGAGGTTTGGCACAGATGTAGAGAGATTCCCTCGTGGGTTCCTCTTAAAATAATAGAAACCAAATCACTTGGCTTTTGATACAAACTAACTGCATAACATTGTGTTTAATTTTCAAGTTGATCGGTTGAGAAGTCACACTCCGAATCTGATGCATTGAAAGCAGGAGGGAAATTTCTGACCTCAAAACATGATTACTGTTAGAATCTTCCCTAGTTTGACCCTCTTTTTGTTTTTGATAAACAATGAAAACAGTTGTTAGAGCTTAATTATAAGTGAAGGGTCTTGTTTTGGTTTTGACAAGAAGAACCAATAAGTGAGCTTGCACTCTATGCTATAAAATTTTCTTTTAAAGCATTTATAATTCGATAAGATGAGAACATATAATTTCAAATATTAAATATTTTCAGTTATTATTAAAGATAAAAAATTATTATGGACGTTATATACTATTAAAAAATATAAAACAATACTTCTTATTATAATAATTTATTAATTTATAAAAAGGACAATTCCTTTAATCATATTTTCAATTTTTAATTTTATAAAAAAAGATAAATATTGTCATGTTATGCTGTCGGTCAAGAAGTAGAATACGATGAGAAGATTATTCACAAACACAAAGCAAATCTGAAAATGAAAAAGACGGGGCAGAATCTGAAGGAATTATTAATTATCTTTTCCTCGGTAATTAAAAACTTAATACCAGAGAATGGAACAGGATCTCCTCCACCGATATGGAGGAGTGTTGTTCAGACACTTGACGAGGCATGCCTGCAGATTTGAACACCAACTCCAAAGCACCTCTACTTCAAATTAGGAGTTAAACAACCTATTTAATTAAGCCAATCTAATCTAGTAGATCACGGCAGCACTTTAAATGGCATCTAATTCTATTTCTACTTGTTGGTAGGAACCAATGGCATTAGGTCGTCATTGGATTTTAGTTTTGGGCATCCCCAAATTTTTTATGTTAAAATATGACCAATCTGGCTTTATTCGGGATATGAGTATCGTATCTGTCTCGCAATTTGGTTGGACTTTTTTGTTTTTTGGGAAATTTAATATGGTTGGACTTTGATAGTATCTAATAATTGGATGCCATATGGTATAAGTTTTAGTATACAGCTACTGTTTAATCATAAGATTAGAGAAAATGACGTAGTGAGATTCCCATAATCATCTTAATTAGTTGAGATTTGTCACATCTAACCAAGATTACACTTTATTTAATTACATTACTAAAATAGAAAATTCTATTTATCACATCTTAAAATTAGTTTTTGTTTTAAAAAATGTTCAATAAAATAATAAAATTTGTAAAATACATTACAATTTGGTGGATAACGAGTTTATTATATAGTAATTGTTATCTAATTATCGAATTAAAAATTATTATTATAAGATATTAAGTTTTTATATTTTTTCTCTCGTGTACCTTTTCTCAAAGAGATATCATTGACATATTTGATGACGGTGTATTAGTCTTCAAGTTGTATTTTAAATGAAAATGAAAACGACATGAGAACAACTTTAAAGAATTAAAGAAAAACCCAACAACTCATTTTATATATCTTTTGAGAAATGGAATGGATTTGGGATAACAACAAATATTACAAAAATAAATGCATATATTAAGGATTAGGTACGATATTGCTTTTAATAATTGTTTTAAAATGTTCTCATACCATATATACTTTATTATACACGTGTGAAAAAATCTCTGGTATGATCTCTAGTTCAATAATGGTGGGTATGCTGTTAGATATGGGATGAACAAAACGAGTCCTGTTACCTGTAACCATAGGAGGCCAACTGCTATTAGAGTTAATATGAAATTACCCTCCCAAGTTGTGGGACGAGGAAGAGAGGGGTTAAGATCTGCTCAGACAATCTATTAATGATGTCTGTTTTGTTGTCTGAACCAGTATGTACCAGCATCAAAAAGCAAAATAAGAAACATCGGCACCTCTTGCCTTTTTATATCTTATCTTTTCATTAAAACTCTAAGTAACCGTATAACTCAAGCAGTTTGATTTGAATTGAATTCCTAACAATCATAATTTATTTAGAGATGGATTCTTGTAAGTTGTAATAGAGTTGGTACAATTTTAATCTTTACATTCTTTTAAACTTTTAGTGAAGACGCAAGATAAGATTTTTCATTATAGACGAAAAATTATAGCATATAAACTCGTAAAAATGAACAAAAACAGTACGAACCATCTAACACTAGTGATAATAAGGATAAAAGAAGTACCCTAGATGCCTTTATGAATAAAAATAGATGAGTTTAGATTTTATTTTTATTTGTTATCTTAATATTTCTATAATTTTTAAATTATTTTTTTGTCACCAATTAAATTAATGGGGCAAAATTTTAATTTTTAATGGAATTAAAATTTAAATTAAAAAATTTTAATAATATAAAAATACTTTTAAATATTTTGCATCTATTCAAAATAATTTCTGGATCCGTCCGTGATCATAAGTAGAAAGCTCAAATTCTTCAACAACAATACTCAATACAGTTCTTACAAAATATATAGATTTTGAGATCAATATTGTAATTAAGCAATTCTTTCTTTTAAATATTGGTTTATAATTATCAGAAAATTTCTAAAAAAATAACATGTTGGATTAACTTGCAGAATGGAATGAAAAAGAGATTCACCACTCTAGTTAACTGAGTTTAGTAAATGTCCAAAATTAATAAATTATATGAGAAAAAGTGAATTTAGACTAGTATTCCTAATTATTATTCTTTATATTTTAATGAATTAATTTGAATTCAATTAAATTACATTTAAATATAATTAAAATTTTAATTTAATTGAATAAATGATTTTAAACTCTTTAGATAAATTTAAATAAGTTTAATTCGTTTTTTTCTATATTTTATCATATTCAAACTTAAACTCAAATTTCTTAAAATTTTTAGATTTAATTGACTTTAAATTAACTCACCCGTGACGAACAAAGGAAAATTTGGTATTTTCTGATATCCATTTCCAGTATGGTCATATTGGTACCCAGAGCAAGAGGTCAATCCCTCGCCTTATTTGTCAAAATAACATACTTGTGTACTGTGTAAATTAAAAGGAAATAAAACGTGGGATCTTTTTGTCTCCATGAGCATGAATATTCCTCAGTTGTCAGCATTAGATTATTTATATCAAATTTCGACAAGACCATGAATTGTGTTTTACCTCGAACATATGTAACCAAAACACAACAACGTTAGGTCGATAAAAACAAATACATGCACCATCCCAATCTAACAGCGTAGAATAAAGTAGGATAGACTAAACTTAACAAGATTAAACTTATGTGTTGGGTTGTGTTTGTTTTTACTTGTTTGGCATATATAAATGGTATCATGCAACTTACAATATTAAACTAGAACAAGAGCGCCTAAATTGGGTAACTAGATAGCTTACTAGGGAGCAACTCTTAGTTACCATTAACAAAATGCTAACTATTGTAATTATTCTACTACCTCCCATTCATAATAATTCACGAAAGTTTACAAGGTGAAGGTAAATTTGAGCATAACGTATTGCCGAATTAAGAAAAAAGTGGTAGAAATATTATATCAATCATACCAATTTTCGCAAGCTAGTCAAGATACTAATCTTTGAATACACACACACCAATAATTCAAGATATAATAGTTAACTGTAGGTGAAAATAAGATATTGCAAGTTAAAATGCCTCAATCTTTATTCTAGTTTATGACCAATTTATGCTTTAGATGTCCTAATCTGGTGCTGAAAGATGTTGTCATCGTTCATAAACACGTAAGGGATCAGCAATTCAAGGAAGAAGTTAATACATTTTGGTCCAAATTATTATTCCTTCTAGCTAGAAATCCAAATTAAAGTATATTTTAAAGAGAATGTATAATTCATACTACTCCATCCCATGTAGTTCCTTCCTCTCATTGCAAAAATATCTCGAGTATGTTCGATTGCATTAATAGTTTCATATGAATAGCATTCTGCATTCCCTTTTTACGTGAAATAAAAGTTAAATTGTTAAATTTTTATTTTTTATTCTAATGGTAATAAGAAACTATCGTCTTTTCTTGAACTTATACCATCATAACATGGAAATATTCTGAACTTAGGTTTAGCCACTGACTCTTTGGAAATAGTTCGTATAGTTTATGGCATGAAAGTGGAGAATGACGAAGAGAGTGGCAGGTGGTGGCTGAGGACACAGGCATGAAGAGCCAACAAAGTAAAAGGGAAAACAGTGGAAGAGGACCCACAACCTTTGCGGCTTGTGCCTTGAACTGCCTACAACGCGTGCTCTTCTCTTCGTCCTCTCAAACCCTCCCTTACTTGGAGATGCCGTCACCTTGTCCTTTGTCCTTTAATACTTCCATCACTTTACCCTCTTGCTTCTTCTTATTATATTACAACAAGATAAGAACCTCCAACCAAATTTGTGTATTTTATTGAACTTAATGAAGATTTTCCACAGTTATTTATTGAATAAACTATGCCTGGATTTATTGTAATTACAGGTTTCCATTAAAGTACTCCAACGAACACTGCATATAACGAAACAAAGATTATATTTAATTGGTAAGATCAAGTTTAATTTTACCTAGTGTTTGGCTACAAGTGGATCGAGATTACCCTCCTAAATCTAGAATCATAAATGAACAAGGCACAGCCAAAGCAATTAAGTCTCTCTAGAAGCCTAGCTATGCACTGAAGCTGGAGACACCAAGTAAAGGAAATCTTTGTTACCATCTCAGTCGACGTTCGATGAAAACTAAGCCCCGTAAGAAGTTTAATAGAGAAAAAAAAAGAACAAAAGATCTGAGTACTCCCAGTTTCCATTTCCCTTGGATGGATATGCATGTTATTTCCTATGTGATCTTGTTTCGTAGCTTCGAGGATTTGTGTGTGTATATTTTGTTTTAAGTACCATAAAACTTTATGATCATGAGAATCTTAAGTCCCTTTCGGATCTACCTCCATTTACATATGCCGTCTTCTTTTTAAACTAGAATGTCTTTGTTGCATATTTCACCTATATTACCTACTCTCCTAGGTAGCTGAAGATATTGTAAACTATATGAACTGTAACCAATCTGGCACTATATCCTGAACAAATCCTGATTAATTTATGGTATATTAAAAAGATAATTCATCTATACTTAGTCTTCAAATTAGTCCTATGAAAAGAGGAAAAAAGAAAAGATATATAAACCCAAAACCTGCCAATTTATGATACATCTGGACAGGATGGGGACACACGCCGGACTAGGCCATGTTACGCATGAGCTTTTTTAATTGGGATTGAACAGAAACAAGTAGAAGACAACTGAAGTCATGCAACTTCTTCTACCCACAAATATGCGCATATGTGAGCAAGCAAACACTAGTTCATCTTCATTATTATATACCTGAGGCATGTGGATATGATATAAGTGGTTGATTCTTATATTAAGTTCTCCAGATCAGATTGGAGAATTTGAAAATTATATTATTTATTTGCGTGTTTGAGGACAGCCATGTTTTGATCCTCAAGCTTTTGAAGGAAAGCGATGTATGATGATGGAGTTTCCTTTTTACCCAGTCAATTTATTATACACTTTTATGGCCCATTTGGGAGCATTTTGATCGTGATTTGCAGGGTTTCAGGGATCTTTATGGTACTTTGGTATTTTAGATTATGTATATAAGGCAAGATCTTATATATTTTGAGGTTGAAAGATACCGAAATTAACTTTTAAGAAGTTTAACTAATTTTAAAAAATATATTTTTAAAATTATTTTTAAAATTCTTTATAATTTATAATCTAAAAAAAACACTTTCTCTTATACTTTTTTTTAAACAAAAAATATGTGATATGAATAATAAACTAATTTAATGTTGTTATCATGATTATAAAACTTATTATCAATCAAATATTATATGAATTAATATTTTAAGATAACTTATTTAGTTTAGTTGGTTTAAATCGGATTTAAGAATTAGGTTAATAATATTTAGTTGGTTTACTTGTATTATTCTCACGACAAATTAAATATTTTGTTGACACATTTTTTAATAAAAATTTTAAGAGATGAAATTTCTTAAGGGATTAAAACTTATAAAATTTTAAATTAATTAAACCAAAAAGTAATAAATAATTTTTCAGGATTAAAAAAAAGAATACAGGTTATTTTGTAACATATTAGTTGTTAATAAGAAATCAATGGTTATTGCAAGAAATGCTTGAAACCCATTCAAGCAACAATTCTAAGTTTTCTCTGGAAGTGAATATATGGGAAACTCTATTTTACACTTTTGCTTCTATTTTTGTCTGTTTATCATATGTGAACACACCCTGAAGTCAGAACAGATTGATGATATGATACATGTCAGGAAACTTCAATTCTGAACAGAAATGGAAATCCAAGTCCTGGAAATATACTCGTACGATAGAAAAACTCTGAGTCTCAAGCCCACCTGGTAAAGATTCGTAGGGTCCTTAGTGTTAACTGATCTATGAACATGATCCCCTCTCATAAATGTTGATAAAATCTTCGCTAAATGCAGTAACACATTATTTATTTTTTTATAGAATTAACATCGATTTTCCAGTTAAGTATATATTCGATTAGTGATAAATCAAATAATTAAAAACCAACACTGCATTGGAACTAAATAAATACTCCTTAAAGGGCCAGAGCTAGCTTTTCATTATTCATTCACATTTTCATAGCCTGCTACAGACCTTTTTTTTTCTGGAGAATCTTGTTCAATGTCCTACGTATTAGTTAATGTTCATTGTTCAAAAGGAACTGACATTTCTATTATTGTTTTGTAATGAAAATGAAATCGTGGTCCCACCAAAAATATACAATTATATAATTATAATTGTGGTCCCTCTGTGAGTTTCTCAGTTCTATATATGAGAAAGATATATACAATTATATGAACACTATAAAGTGGTGACAACTCTCTCTCTCTCTCTCTCTCTCTCTCACCCACACACACACACACACACCAACATCAAAATATTACTCTTCACGATCAGGGAACACGATGAAAGTTCCAGCTTTTTTGCCCTCCTTTCTTCCCAGCCTGTCAAGCTTGAATTTTTAAGATCATGTTCATAATTTTTTAAGTGAAAGTTCATTGCTTTGTTGTTTCTCCAAATCATCAAGGGACTACTAATCCTTGGCCTTGTCGACCAACAGGAATTTTTAGTTCCTCGCCTGCAGTGTATCCAATTTATCTTCCCCGCGAGTTCACCACAGACGCACTGCTTAGTTTTCTCCGTTCCCTGTAATGTGTTATGGAAGATAGCTGTGCAAGGAAATGGTTGTTTTAAGTTATCTGGCTTTGTTTGCTAATAAACCAGCTCATCTGCTGGTGGGATATGAAGGTGGAAGATGTTCAATGAGCTTTTTGACACAGATTTGCTATCTGGGTACTTCTTATTTCAGGTAATAACCATGAATGTAAATTTTTTCTTCTCTTGTTCTGGCACTTTCCGATTTGGTAGTTAGTTGTTGGCTGCTTGCAAAGTCTTACATCCAGAAACTTTGACGACGAATTTTGCTAAGCACGTCTTACTGTTCCTGTTTCTTAAGGAAGTTGACCATCAGGAACAAAATATGCTCTTGTTGAGCAATATCTTCGTTTTCCATACACCATTAACAATTCACTGCAGAATGTGAAGTTCATCAGAATAGTCATTTTGAGCTGAAGTAAGAGACGCGAGAACCTGTTCTGCACAGAGTTCCTGAAGAAGATCCAGACCGCTATTTTTTGGATATTGATTGCGCCACCAGGGTAGAGATAAAGAAACCTAAATTTCCTGTCACTATTCTCCTCAACCTTGTTCACTGTGTTAGCTACTGTTTGTCACACTTTAGGAGCTCCCGCTGCAATTTTGAACAGCCTCATTGTCCCCACGCTTTCCCCAATACCATAATTGGAACGTTTTCGAAGAGAAACTGTAACTTTTTTTCACGAAAAGCAATGTCTATCATGCTTGATGTTTGCCTTCGTCAGATCCACTGAGAAAACAATTAAAACAGTATTAGAGAAGAATTCAGTAATTTAGAAAGCTGATGCAACTGAAGTAGAGAAAGCTCAGACTTTTCTTTTCGTTTCTTATCCTTTTGATTGATTGGTTGCACATGGCAAGTTTTAGATGAAAAATGTTGGATATGACTCAATCTCAGATCTTTTCCACTAGTCTTTGTTATCCAAAAGATGTCGCATATAGGACTGGTAGAAATATTAGGGTCAACTACGGACTATATATCTGTTTCCACCTCCAGGTAGTGGCCATTCAGAAATCACACCTAACGCATTTGAAATGATAGAAGTTCTGATGTCATCATCCACTTCCATGCTCTTGTTTTCTAGTTTCAGTCCCCTTTTCCTTCAGTTTCTTAGTGGGTCAATTCAGAAACTGAAACCCTGGATGTAATTTTCTTCAATTTTCATGTTTCTTAGAGACCTTGGAATTTGACCATCATTGCAGGAATGGGAACTGAGCTTGAATATGCTACTATCAATCTTCTAACAGAATCATCAAATAGCAGTGACTTTCGCGTCCATAGTGTGGACGACAGATACTATTTTTTGCGAGGTAGATCAGTGCTTAGTGAGGACCTTCAAGTTTCTGGATCATCAGAAAAGTTTATTAGCTTCTCAACAAACAAGATGCCCACAAATCGCAACGTCGAGTCCATTAAGAAGACAATGCAGATGCAAGAAGACATTTTCAAGCACCAGGTAGTTAACATAAACGTCGCGTTCAAATCCAAGGTCAGCTCATTATATCCCAAAAGGGAAAATTTCACAAGAAACTTGGAACTATTTTGCAGGTACGAGAACTCCACAGGCTATACAGTGTTCAGAGGATGTTGATGGATGAGTTGAAAATGGAAATCAGTAAACACAATAGTAAACCTTGGACTCCAATGACTATTACTTCAGACATTAACCATTCCCTAATCGTTAACCCGCATAATTCAACATCGCAGCACCGTTCCAGTGTTTGGTACTGTTCAAGAGATGAATATAATACAAGAGAAAGAAGAGGAAGCTGCTCCGGCGAGACCTTGAAAATGGCTAGAGGATTTGATCTGGAGAGACCAGCTGAAGAAAACTTATCCACAGGAATTAGTGTAGATGATGACAAGAGAGCAGCAAGCTCCAGCTTTTACATACCCCAGAAACCAATAAATCGCTGTGAAGACAGTGAAGTGGAGCTGACATTAAGCATTGGAGCCAGCTCTGGGAAGAGTTCTAAATGTAAAGACTACCGGCGGCTTCACACTAACCGAGAAGTAGGATTCATAGAGACGATGAATATGAAGGAAAATGATTCTCCAACGTCCATATTCAGATCAGAACGTGGAGAGGATTGTAGTGGACCGACAACCCCCATGAGCAGCTCCAGTGCAACGTCTGATCAAGAAAGAAAACGGCCTCATTGGCTTTTCCAAGGTTTGAGCATAAATAGGACATGACGATCGTGATCAACTACTTTCTGACATGTACGTGTGAATCCTTAAAGAGTACATCTTCGACTTGGACCAACGATGAAGATACACGGTCCTTACGATCAATATCTCAAATTCAGTTGCCTTCTAATCCTAATAAATGGATCGCCGATCCACACTCTTCAGGATACGTATTAATATCGATCATTGTGTATAAAAAGAACAACTGCAAAACTGTTGGGAACAGTCATTTTCAGTTAAATAAGTTGATAAACATGGCTAGCTAGCTTCTGTGTCCATGCAACTGGAAGACACTTTTAAGTTTTACCTGTAAAAAATAGATGTGTAAAGGCAATTCACTGGAACTTACACGGGGGCATTTCCTAATCCGTAAATGTACATTTTCGCATCCAAAGATTCGATCCTGTTGCCCTCTTATGTAGCTCCTAACTTTTTGGAGAATTATAAGGTTAAATTATATCATGTTACATCATCAAGTTGAATGTTTCTTCCTTTTGTGTCGATGAATTATAACGTTAAGTAATATCATGTTACATCATCAAGTTGAATGTTTCTTCTTGTGTCGATGAATCGTAATCATCTACACCAATGAGCCAAAGGCCCGTTGGTCATTTTCCTCGTACAAAAGCCTATTTGAACAAGTTAAACCCAATGACATAGAACCCACCTTGGGACTTGAATTGTCCCACTTGAGAGTTGCCTCTAGTGTCATATTACATAACAAACTTCTTCACCTGCAAATGTTGAACTGGAAGAGAAGGGCTCCAGATTGAGGGGAACAGATCTTCTATTCGGTTGATCTGTTCCCTCTGTTTCTGATAGATTTCAACCATCTAATTTATTGCAATGAATAGATAAAATCTGTGACGAACCGGGAAGAATAGAGTAGGCGGAAGAAAAGATGTGTTCCCAGGTTGAGAGCTCATAGGCCACAATTTTCTCACTTCCCGAGTTTGTCACCTACCGTTTTGTTAATTTGTCGTTAATTTGAGGCAGTTTTTGTTGTTTTTATTATAATGATGGTATGAATATACAAGCACATTAGTATGCCAACTCTAGGTTCCACATTGGTAGGACACAATTTTTTAAGCCGCAAGATCCATCCTGTTTCTGGCACTGAGTCGACTTGATAAAATGGTCCTAAAGCCTGCACATAGCAAGTGTAATGCATAAACAAAAAAGGGCACGGATGTAGTTTAGAATCAGGGGAGATGCTTATATAAGACAATGACGTTGGACACGGAGTAGGTGGAGCAAGAGCTAACATTTTACGGGGGTTGTGGTTGTTGACATGCTATTATTTGGTAATGTATGGACTGATACGAGATCAGGAAACCAATCTGTAGCTAAGATGAGAAAGAGTCTCCGGAGCACTCGTAAAGGTCTGCCGAAACTTCCTCTGCACCCGCAGAGCCAACTATGGATTCTGAGACAATTTTTAAACAGGGGAGTTTCCTCGACCTTTATTCTTGTTTTTTCCTCTTCTGAGTTTCAGCAAACTTGTATATTAACTATTTCACTTGTGAACTCTTACAACACACACCACGATCATTCATACAATGTTGATGTTGTTTACGAATGTGAACCGCACCTAGTATCATGGCTGTGCCTGTCATTATACTCATCAAGATATGACTGACGCTACCTACAAAAGCTATCACTGTTGGCTCACATGGTTTCCTGGTGGAATAATTATGGTTCAAGTGTGGAACTTTTGGCATTTCATATCCAAACTCCGATGCATGCATGAACATACATATCCACTCCAATGAAGAAATAGAGTTGTGTTGTTTATGACAAGCGATTCGATTCGTCTGCAAGAAGCAAAAATGGTTGTGTTTCTTGCTCCTCTTTCCTTTTTTATTGCCACGGGATAAGAAATTGAGAGATATAAGTACTCTACTAATGCAAGAAACGCAAAGCTCTAAAACGTATAAACTTCTCAAAAATGATATTGTTTGAGATATAGATTTCCATTGTCTAAATCTAAATCCAAGCATTTCCAACTCAACTTTTTCTGCCAAAAAGACAAAACAAGACGGACAAATATAACAGTAATATAGCTTAGCATACTTCTCTAATCAAAGAGTGAGAATCCCATGTCGTCATCACTCTCCTCCTTCTCCTCCTTCTTTTCCTCAGCAGGAGGTGCCTCAGCTGCAGGTGCTGCACCTCCTGCCGGGGCAGCCGCAGCTCCCCCACCACCGATGAAAGCTCCGCCTCCAACGGCGCCGATGATCACCTATACCATATAGAAATGGATTCCATACTCAAGTCACAATCTTTTGACAAATGATTACATACCCATGATAACATTTGGCTCATTCCATTCAAAAATCGTTTATTTGCTTCAAAACAATATATCTACAACACTAAGATACAAATGGGTACTAACTAATTTCATAGTACAAAAGAAAATGAAAAAAAAAAAAAACCTGAAAAACGGCAGAAGATGGAGTAATGAGAGAGAAAGAGGACTGAACGCCCCCAGAAGAGTCAGCGGCGAGAGCAGTCTTAACGAGTTTTCTCTGCAGCTCGAAGGTGGACGAGGCGGAGGCCTCCAGGTCGCCAGAGTGCTGCTTTGCGGTCCACTCACCGCCGGAGGATCTGCAAACGAACGTGAACACTCCCATTTCAAGGGTTTAAGTCTCCGAAGAGCTTCTCTTGATGCGATCGGAAGGAGCAGATACGGGCGGCTTGTGAATTAGGTTTCGTGAGCTATTTATGTTAAAACCCTCATAGGGTTTCTGCAATTCCATTTATGCCCACGACAACCGGAACTCTTTTTTCTTTCTTTTTGTCAATAAATCTTTTTAAGAAATTTTTTTTTTGCGGTACTCAACTTTTTGCCTGTCCCTTTGAATGAGATTCTGGACTGAAAAGGAGGCTCCTGAAGAATATTAAGTTGGTTTTAATGGAATAAAAAGTAAATTTAAAATATAATAAAACGGATAAGTAATGAATGTTATCTACAAGACTAGCAAGTGAATGTGATTACTGCGTAAAAATGAATGTTATCTATAAGACTAGCAAGTGATTACTACATATTTATCAATAAATATATCTTTTAAAGACTTAAATGAAAGTTAATTTTATTTTCAATAAATATCGTATATAAAAATAAAAATATAACAAATAGTTTTATATTTTAAAAATAAAATTTTTAATTTTTCTTTCATTTGAATTTTTGTAATTAACTTTCGTATCAAAAATATTTTTGATTTGTCTAATTTAATAATAAAAATAAATACAAGATTTTAAGCACGTATATCGACAACAAAAAAAATATTAATTTCTATATACATACATACATATATATATATATATATATATATATCAATAAATATTTAGTCTTTAACATATTTTTATTAAAATTGCGTTAAAAATTGTTAAATTTCATTTTAAATAGTAAGTTTAATAAATGATTTTAAGATCGATAAAGCATCTGTCTCAATAATTTTCAGACATATATTTTTTGTTAAAATAATTTGTTTTAAAATAACTTATATATTACAAATAATTTGTTAGATTATTAATATATTAATTAAATAATATTTATCTAACTAATTTTAAAGAAACATAACATTTTTGCGTTGTATAAAATAAAAACAAAATCTTGAGAACAGAAATTTTGAAATAGAAAAGGCTAATTAAACAAATTCCTAAAAACTATTTAATATGTTTCAGATAGCAGATTAAATTAACTGTGGCAGTAGTCATGAACATAGTTCAAAATTTAAATAAAAAAGATGATGATGAGTAACTAGGATTGCCCAATCTATCCACTAGGAAAATGACCAGTAGTAGGCAATGGAATTCATGCTGCTCAATCTTAAGTTACAATTCTAAGGCCGGTTAAATTCTCAAGAGCACTGTATCCATGTCAACACCAAGGCCATTCAGCTGTTGGGTGTTGGAATTTACACCAATAACTAAGGGCCAATGCATTTTACATGATGCCAGGCAAACATGAAAGATTCATCAGCAGATGCATCATATGGAACAGTCAAGGATGATGTCACAGTTAGCCCTCCAGAAAATTCTGTATAGATCCGCCTACTGCCAAACGAAGATACATTTTTCAAAGGAACAAAATGTTATGGATAGATCTTTCTTAGTTGCCACAGTTAGTAATAAACTCAGTAAATTAAGTTGGAAAATACAGCATGCATGCATTAAAAAAAAAAAGCCAGGATATATGACAAGTACTTCTCACTTAACGAGGTATATACAGTAGTTCCTCGTGAAATTCATGCACACACGCACCAATCATCAAATAAGACCTATATCTATATGTCACAAGGAGGAAGGGTTGATGTAGTTATCAGGTACAGAGTCCTGCAGTCATACATTAGAATAACATACGGCACGGTGAAAAGTTTGATCACTATATTTTGAGATCAAAATGAGAGATCGACCACCAAAAGTAATCATAATTATTCACAGATTCAGAGCCTTAAGCAGTTTATCCCTTAGGAAAAGCTACAAATGTTTCTATCAACATCCTTGGTGTCTTAAATGTAAGAGTGATAAACAATTTCTCCTATTGGAGATGCAAGAAACTTGAAGTACATTAGACTACAATGTTGAGATAAATAATACCATATCAAACTTGTGCGATAAGTTTCTGGAAAGATCTCAATGTAGCTATTAGGGTAAATTCAATTACCTGATTCATATCAATTGTCTAAACTCTAAAGTGCACTACCACGAGTAAATACAATAGCATGGTTCTTACTCTCAGGATTTCCTTCTCCAAGTTTCGGATTTCCAGGCAACTTTATAGAGTAAATTTCCTCCACAATTGGGAAACAAAAAAAAAAAAAGGGCAATAACCAAATATCTACTTAAAAACTCTACAAGGTTGCAATGCCACCATCACAAAATTTAATTAATAGGGCTACAACAAAAGGTACTTACCATGTAAGGCTTGCAGCCCATTAGCCCCATTAGCCTAATTGGGTTTTATAGTTCAAAAGCTCCAAAGTACAGAAGCTTTGAAAAAAATTTGAACGTGGAGATTGTAATGGGACATGAAGAATAATGCTGATTTTCAAGGAAGTATGTGTCATATAGTATTTTGGGTTTACGAGAAATCAAAAGTAACTTCTTATTGTATGTTAGGAGCTACAGGAAAAAGTCCGCTTTGGTAGCTAAACGATGCATTCAACTGGCTTAGATCAAACTCGAGGCATAACAAGCAAGCCCCTAAAATCCCACCTTCCAAATTGGTCTTTAGGGCAAAAGGTGGAACTGAAAAAACTATTACTAAAATAAAAGGCAGTACAGTTGCTAATTTAGAGTAAATTTCACAAGGAAAATAGTTTGTAGTAGAGGTGCTAAGCTAGAGGAAAATGAAAAACAAGTTGAAGTTCTATATATAAACTTGAAGTTCTAAATGCATGGAAAATTTGACCGTAAGGGTGTAAAGTTAGAGGTAAATGAAAAAAAAAAAAACGGTTACAACTTATATCACACCTAAACCATACAATTGTAAATTCTCGAACATTACAGAAGGCAGGTTATGTGTCATGCTGAACATGACCTTGAAAACTAAATGAATAAAAATTTGTTTACTTAATACTAATCAATATTGACAACGACTGTGAACAACGCATGAGAATGAAGAAAGACACAAACCTTATCTTTTTCGTTGATATCAGCTTTCACAAGCTTGGAATAGAAATCTCTCTGCACTTTACCATCCTTGAGACATTCAATATCATCAATAAAAGCAACACGAAGAGGTTCATTTCTAGCATCACAAGTATAGTGTATATCAGGCATATTGGACATAATAAAGTATTTCAAGAAGAAAATGACCAAAAAGAGCACAAGAAAGGTTGAACACTCTAATGTGATGACAAGAGGAAAATGAGATGAAAAAAGATTTGGGAAACTAAAAAGAGATTGAAAAACAACATTTATTCGGGCTAAGAAGCTAGAGCTCACCTTTGCATCAGAAGTGCAATATCAGCTGCCTCAGGTTTTTGCTCTTTCTGTTTTCCACATATTTGACATGTTACCAAATATGTAAACTTTAAGTCGGCCCGAGCTCGAGGCTCACGAGAGAACTCAATTCCCTTCATATCAGTTGCATCATTGCTAGGAATGGCAGCTTACAAATCTGATGTTAGCCCAGTGCATAAACAAGTCATTTACCATAGCTCAGTAAACTAGCAATCATATACGTGAAAACCTTACCTCCACCAGTTGCTCTTTCCAAACAGGCTTGAAGCATAATGGCTTTCCTATAGTACATCATCCCGCGAACTGCATTTGGAAAATATATCAACTTGGAAAGATTGAACAACTAATAGAAAGGTATGCATTCACTTAATTTAACATAAAATGAAAACTGGGAAAAAGAACAACAGGAGAAGGTACATACAAACAAAAAATTAATAAAACAAGAAAATAAGGACTTGAAAAGGTCTTCCTCTCTCCTTTCCAAAATGTACAAAGTGCAAACAATAATGGCCCAACACTTATGCTGGTTGACAATCAATAAACCCAACAACAATGTTTGGACAAGTATACAATGTGCAAAAGGGAAGACACAAAGAGGATAGGTGAAATCATTTACCTGTTCTTGTCAATGTTTGTCCCCTGTAAGAAGCCCAAAATCGGAGTTCAAGTACATCACTAGGACTATCAAAGAGCTCTGTATCTAATGCATTTTCATCACGCCCAATTCAAGCAAGAAAATTTCTCCATTCATCTGCAACAGAATATGAAAAGAAAAAGAAAAATCAGACTGCAGGCAATTGAAAGAAAAGTACGGTTCAAGCTACGGAGTCAGACTTGTAAAAATCAAACTAATATTGACAGCTGGCTTACAAGACTCCAAGATTGATGATCAAATGATTAACCAAATAAAAAGTACTCTCTAACTTAAACAAATAGGGTGAAGCAAGAGACAGAATTGTGAAAGTAAAAGGATGAGGAGGAACAAAAGTGATTATTAAAGAAGATACCTACCTGTTGTTGAGTGGAACATGTAGAGTATTCATAAAAGACCCAGGAAACTCCTCGAAGATTTTGTGGACAGCCTCAAGAGATCGAATCTGCAATCATTACAAATAGTGACTCTCCGTAGAACAACAGAACTGTGGGAATGTTAAGGAGAACAACAAATGTCGAAAGCCAAATCAGAAAGGTGGTAATAAAGGAGAAAGAAACTACGTAAAAATTGCACCAAATTAATGCAGAAGGATCAATTAAAATAGCTTCCTTCCCCGAGGTGATCTCTAGCTCCCAGTAAGAATTCATAAACAACACCAGTAACTACGTGCCATTATGCTATATTCAAGTCCATAATATACTAACCTCATCTTCCTAATGAGCTGACAACCCCATTTCTGAATTTGTGCTCTTCCGAGACTTGTCATCTGTATCATCAGAGAATAGGTTAGTGTTGTTTGTGTTGGCATCACTAGGATCTGATAACACCAGATCAAAGTCACAGTTCAGGATGTTCTTC
Source organism: Erythroxylum guanchezii (assembly GCA_025629825.1). Classification (NCBI taxonomy): domain Eukaryota; kingdom Viridiplantae; phylum Streptophyta; class Magnoliopsida; order Malpighiales; family Erythroxylaceae; genus Erythroxylum; species Erythroxylum guanchezii. The sequence goes on from JAOTAX010000008.1 coordinate 1,375,546, forward strand.
TCCACAAATCCAAGCTGCAAGCACAAAGACATAAAAAATACCTCCTTATTTGTTCTTATACATAATAATTTAATTTAATAACTACAAAAAAAGAAAAACTAGAATTACAAAGACAATTGCCTTTGTAATTCTAGCTTACAAACAACAACTGCAAAGGCACCGAGTAATGGCAATGATAACATACACCTTCACAAACAACAACCAAAAAGGCACCAAGTTACTCTAATATAGAACAGGATATCAACTTCAACCCAAAAAGACTTCTTTAAAGATAAAGACTACATATATAGAAAATCAAATGGAAAGAAAGATAGGAAAATGAGCAAGTGAGCTTATACCGAGCGACATTCGAGTCTGAACTTCTGCAAGTAGCGTGAGTTGGAATCTGGTAATCCAATGATCCGATTACTGTCCATTCACATTTCTGAAAATTATGGATCCCACAACGTAACTCAAGCATCCATGTTCATATCTATTCATAAACATACATGATACACAAAAAAAATACTAGTAACAAATCCATGTAGGGATCTGCACTTCATATCCTTCCTTTGAACAAATCCTAATCGGACAAAAAGCACCAAATCTCAAACATGCCCAATGGAGACAAGAAGAGGGAGATTCAAGAGAATTGACTCACCGAGTCATTGTGTTGGAATCGTCAGTTGGGAGAGAGATCACGAGAGCCTACCATGACTGCAGGAAACGAGTGAAGCGACTGGAGATCGGAGACACAGGGTCAGAGATCGAGCGGAAGAGGATTATATGGGGCATGGATGATGGATGCAGCATACATATATTGGTATATCAGAGATGCTTCATTGATTGGGCTAGATTTTGAAGAGGAAGCTGTAATAGTTGCTCAGGAAATTCCAGAGGGATTGAGAAAGTAGAGTGAAATATTGGGGCCGTTTGATGATGGGAATAAATTGGGACCATTGCCTCACAAACTACTGATTTACCACGTCCTTCAATCTAGTTTACAGCTGCAACTTTCTTGTCCGAATAGAAATTACCTAGATAATCAATGAATAACAATAACATAACCACCCATTGGGTATAATAAATAACCACTCAAGAAAAACGAGTTTAATACCAGATAAGCCAGTGACATCCATGCCAGGGAATTCAGTCTGAAGAAAGTCAAGGACATTTTGACCAGCTTTTGAAACCATGTTCATGCCCATTGCATCGCCAGTGCTGCACCTAAATCTCGTATAAAGATTTCTTCCAGCAATTGAGTATTGAATGCTTTGGAGTCTCCTAAACCTACTTGACCTGACCACATCCACTTGTACATTTGAGCTAAAGATCATAACAAGAAGCAAACCGGAAAATCCTAATTTTATTTCATCAATAATAGAAACTAAACCTGTAAAAAACGACAGATAAGGCATTGAAATTGTCAGGGTTCTCCAAGAAGAACTTCAATTCAATGGTTCTTTTTGTCGATCCAAATCTAACAACAGGCGCTCTCGTCATGCCATCCCTCAACACCATGGTTGTAGCACCACCCAAGATGCATATCGCCTTACACGCTCTGTTCATGCTAGTAGTCACTTTAGTTGGTCTGAAAATGGTAGAGGATAACACTTCAACATCTATGTAAAGTTTCATTCTCAATTTGAGTCTGTACAAGAAATTATAAAATAAATGATATACCATAATGAGTGTGTGAGATGAGTTTGATTTATTCTAACATATGATCCATCTCCTTTTATGAATGTGAACTTCAAGGTCGTGTAATTGTAAAAAATAAAATCAATCAAGATAAGATATGAAAATAAAGTCTTAATTAAGCTTAGCTAAGTAAAATCCAAACTCTAACAAGATAATTAAATAATTCAACTCTATGTTTTGTAAGATGACATAAACAAAACATCCGGAAATAATCATGATATTATACTACTATAACAAAATTAACGTAAGAATACTCTATGCATAGTGATACCATTTATTCCGATATAGAGTGTCAAAGTATGTCGAAAATATCCCCAACACTCTTTCTAAATTTCTTTCTACTGGCATAACAAGAATCCATTATATAGTGTTATGCTTGATCTGAATTCAACAGTTTAACAGACTTGTGTGTACAAGGCAAGACTGAAATTGAAGACATTTTCTTTTTGTGCTCCAAAGCAAGTCCTCGGAATCATGAATTTTCATTTCCTTTCCTGAATGATGTCTTGACAATAAAACACTAACATTTGTTCTATGATACGATGATAGGCAACGTGTGATATAAAGATCTCAGAAAATGAATGGAACCTTCAAATTTTCAAAGAGATTGATACATAGTACACATTCGTTGATACATCATCTTAATGACTGTTATTAAAGAATACAATTCCTGATATATGTACAACAAGATCCTTTATCCTGAAAGGAATAACATCCAAACCTGAGAGTAGTATCTTGTTCATGCGCTGTATTAAATTTACGGGCCACAACTTTCACATATCATGATTCATCAGGCTTTGGTTCAAGTACTACAGGAATCTTTTCCTTGTGATCACCACGTAACACCTCTACCACCACCTGCTCATCAAAATATTTCAGGCATCAAATGAACTTGCATCATGCTTGAACAACTATTGACTAGTTTATCACAAGAATAAGATGGTGTAAGCGCAACAAAATTAATGGACATTGAATATAAACAAGTTCTACCGGTGCTGTTAGGATCGTCGGGAGAGAGAGAGAGCATTATTCCAGAGGAAGAACAGTGGGCCAAGAAGGGAGTTAGTTATCAGCTGACGTGGCTAATTTGTTAGGCATAACAGAATGTACCTAGGGTGGCTATAAAGGGGGGGCAAAGAAGAAGGGAGAAGGTAGGCAGAAACATGAGAGAAGATAGTGGCAGAAGGATTCATACCTTCTGAGGAGCAAATCTGCTCTGGTTAGGGAGGAATACTATATTCCTATACGATAGTGATATATATATCACCATTATATTGCAATAATATAGTAAAATTCTAGTATCCTAAGGTTAGAGTCCTAACAGGTGCTAGATCACTAGATTAAGAAGCAAATAACAGGAAAAAAAGGAAATAATTTCCACTGAAAAATCCTATAAACGAAAGTTTTATCCAGTAAATCAAATGACGATGACAAAGATTATGTCTCCAATACTTACAAAAATGGTTCTACAGCCAACACATAGATTAAGGGGCTAACACAAAATGAGTAGCTAGGGGGAAAATAACTTTTCCCATACTTTACATACAACTACCTGACTTCTAGATGATAGTATAACTTAGTTTCCCCACTACCATGAGAGCTAGTTAAATTCAATGCAGAAATGTAACAAGTATCTTCTAAAAACACCGCAAATCTAATGTCCTAAAACCAAAGGTAAAAGTATAGGTGAATTGAACGCTATACCTTTTCACCCACTTTAAATTGGTCAAGAATTCTGTACAAGTCACTACCGTTTGTAACCTTTTGCCATTTACAGATGTTATGATGTCACCAAAAATAAGCCGATCAAAGGAGTCGCGCTTTGTTGGTAGCAATCCCTGAAGTATAAGAATCATGCATCATATACAGCAAAGAGACGTGTTGAAATTGAAAAAAAATCAAATTTTGTGTCTGGTTTAGAGGACTCGCTTCTGTATAGAAATTTGTCCAGAAATACTAAAAGCAAGATGCATGTTTAAAAAAATGAAAGAGAAAAAATGAAGCATACAGCTTTGCCTGCTGGACCATCTGCTAGAGCATCTAAAAAAAGCACCCACTGACACCCAACCGCTCAACAGACTGATCAGGTGCTAACTTAATACCTAGAATTGGTCTTGTAACTTTTGCAAACCTTACCAACTGATCAACAGTGCCACCTACCTAGAGTAATAATAATGGAGATCAATATCTTACAAGTATGCAGACATTTGGCATCTTATCATTGTTAACAGCGATAACAAAATTTTTTGTCCTCTTACTTCTGTATTTTTCTCAAGTACACCTAGTTTTCGTTTGTCAATCCTATAATTTTTTAGTTTTGTCAATTCTATTCCGTTAACAAAGGGTTTATATGGACTGTTAACTGACATGATTTATGAGTAAGAGCTCTCGTTAAACTTCTGCATGAACTTCTCCCTTTCCAGTAAGTCCTACCTTTTTTTGACTAAGCAAAACTCACTTGTCTGTCAACGTCAAGCAGCAACGGACCAGCGATGCCCACCGGAATCTGCACATACCCGACCGACATTTCACAACACTGTTCTAAAATAGAGTCGTAGTCAAATCCTTCGAGAGGCAGACCCTCAAGCGACCTTCGGGTCATACTCTGGATAGCCTCCCACCATATAAGAGCCGCACGTTTGCAATCGCCGAGCTTGGATTCCAGAGAATACGAAGGCATGGTACCAGAAACAACTGATTTGATGATCTCCTCGTCTTCCTGGGAGGCTAAAGATGAAATTAGGGGAGGAGGAGTAGAAATGGGAGGAGGAAAAGTGACGAGGCGATGATCTTCTTTGAGGAGATAATTAGGATCGGTGGTGGTACCGTCGTCGAGGTCCCAAGCGTCGTTGGAGGCTCGTGCAATGAAGGACTGAACAAAATCGATGCCAAAGAATCCAAGCAGATAGATGGACGACGCGATGAGGGAGAAAATGGCGGCAATCTCCCCGAGAGTGACAAGGTGGAGGGGAGTGGAGTTGTGGATTTTGGCGTAAGAGGAGGTTCACTGGAGAAGAGAAAGGAAAGAGCTTTGAAGAGGAAGCTGTAATAGTTACTCAGGAGATTCCAGAGAGATCGAGAAATTAGGGAGAGTTTCATGGTTTCCGCTTCGAATGTGTTGTATGACGATGGTAGTTAGTTATATTGGTTAATAGGAATAGGTCTTATGCCAAGAACATAGGAAGTATTAAATTTCGGATTTCGATTTACATTTGTTGCGTGATAATGCAATATCCTCATATTTTGTATAGTTTTGGTTCACCAAATAAAAAAAATACCTTGGTAATACTAATACTGTACATCACACTTTCCATGACATTATATGAATCAATTACATGATAAAGTAATTAATAAATTTAATTATTGTTATTATTAAAAAACGAATGTTTTATTTTTTATAGTTATTGAAATGTATACATCTTCTTGAATATTTTTTAATATTAAATATTGTGTGAAATTCAAATTTGTTAAACACGTCCTCGTTAGATCAAATAACCTCAAGTATGGACTTGGCAACTCAACCATTAAATAGGAGAAGAGATGATAGGAACATGGGCAAAGTCTTGTATTTAATGGTAAAGCATGAACAAAGCACAATCTTTTGGCTTTTATGGCGATGCATGAATGATGGGCAGTGACCTACACTAATACCGTTTCTTCCTCTTCATTTCATTTTCCATTGCTTTCCTAACAAATCGGAACTCAGCATTCTACACACCATCACCTGCCATAAATTTCTAGTCATTCTCGGATCATCTCTCTGTCTCTATCACACACAAACAAAGAAAAGGCGATTATTTTTGTTTGCTAGTTTCTAAATATTAACCAGGATTCTCTTCTCAATTCTGTGATTTCTTTTTCTCCATAAACAAAAAGATACGTATTTGTTTATGTGGTCCAAGTGATACATTCGCATTCTACATGCATTACATAACAAAAGATTCCAATCCCAATCCCAGCAAATTCCACCTGTTAAACTTCTTGATGAACTCATAAAGGTACCAACTTTTTCACCCTAGCTCCTACCTTTTTCTCCATCTTTCGTTTCCTTGTTTAATTGTTCCGTTTACATAAATTAACAACAGTTCCTAACATCCAGAATGCTAAAAGAACAAAAAGATTAATTTTTTAGATTGGTGAAGCCATAAAAGGCAGGTTAAGTTACCTTCCTTTTTCCTCAACGATTCACTTAGAAGTTTTATTTCCTTTTCGTTACTGTCATCTGATTTATTTTCATGGAAGGAATCACGAGTTTTGCTAGCTTTTTCCCTTCCTATGAATGTTATAGCTGTAAATGCTGGTGAGCACAAAAATAAAAAGAACTCTTCTTTCGTAACATTCTCATTTCGAAAGGAGGCAGAACTTAACAATGGATTTATAACAAATATTTTTAACCAAAACCCAGACACTAATCCTAGTATTATCTTGTCGGAATTATTTTTTCTGACGCTGTTATTGATAGGAATTTAAGAAAGATTGGATCTTTAACAATGCTATTGTCCATAAATGGTAACAGCAGTTATTGAGTTCTTCTGGGGTGTAGCCTTTTGTTGCCGTTAGTGATAAGCACGCCTGGCACTAGTAATTATTCCTCCAACGCCTCTCTGTCTGTCTCTCTCTTTTAGTTTCTCTCTCTAGACTTCATTTGGTATTAGACGTATTGTTATTCTTCTTCTTGCTTTTCTCTCCTTTAGCCCCACTTTCCTCTCACTCGGTCTCTCTCTCTCTCAACTTTTCTATTTTCCACCTCTTTCTAGCTTTTTCCTTGTCACCAAGAACACTTTCGATTTGAATGATACTCTCTTAATCGTGTTCTTTAGATTGGATCTGGGTCGCTCCTGTATTGGATTATCTTCTCAGAGAGCAGGTACTTTGTTCCATGGTTGCCAATTTTCGCTTTTTAATCAATTTTCAGTTCTTTTGGATTCTAGTTTTTTTGAAGTAACGTCTGCCTTATCCGCCTTATCCATTACCGCCCGTTATGGACATCCGGTGCTCGTGGAACTGATATATGGGATTTTTGTTTGTAATGAAAATTTGTTCTTTCGGTCTTCTTATTGCTCAGTTTGCGTGTTTTACCGATTTTTTTTGATCCGGTTCCAAGATTGGTATCTGAGCCATGCGGCTGACCTTTTCTTATGACATTTTGATAATGAGCCATACTCTCTTAATTATGGTTGTATTGCATGACAACGCTTTAGAAATCGCAAAATATCTTGTTATGTTTAGATATTTGACTATTTTATTGTGTTGAATTATTGCCTTCTGCTTTTGCTTTGGTTATCGCTCCAAAATCTTTCTGGCCGGACTTGATTTCTTGATGTACTGTCTACGTGGTTTGGTTGATTTACGTAACTGCATTGTGTTGATTGTTTAAGAGTCCTATATGTGCTGGTTTTTGCTAGCAATTGGCTGGTTGTGGATCGTTTTCTCCACTCACCGTTGTTAACCAGCCATTGTATCTGATGCAAGGAGCCAATTAGATGGGTAGAAACTGAAGAAGTAGGTGGGTAATGGAAACAGTCGTTAGGCTGGTTATCAGGTGTTGTGTCATTAGACAAGGTATATCTTAATTTTTAAGTTTGGCATCCATTGTATTACTGGCAGAAATGTGGTTCTACAATTTCAAGGAAAGGTCTTTCTGTTGATTCTTATGGAAAATTTAGTTCTGGGACACTTTTTGGAACTAAGGAGTTTAGAAGGGAACTAATTCTAACAAATCAATGAGTTAAGGAATTATTAAGATGATGCCAGATTCCTACTGACTGATGGACAATATTTCCACACTCAGGTACTGATTATATCAGAATTTGATGAGTTTTTTGGGTTCCTTTTGTGGATTCCCTTTGTTATAGGATTAGTCCATAGATATTAATGTGCATCTCAGTTGTTGGCTAAAATTTGTTCAGTACAACCATGTAAATAACCATAATAATTTGGGAAATATGCAATTGTGAGCAGATTTTAGACACATTGCATAATTTTCAGTAGATAATGGTGATTCAGAAGAAAAGAAACTCAAGCCTTTCATTGTGTTAATTAAAATGCTAGCATCGCTCATATTATATTAACAAGACTTTGTCCTAGTATCATGATAATATTCCATAGCCTAAGTTTGACTACTTCTAAAGTTCCTTCTTAGCAATTAATCAAGAACATGATGTATCCTTATGGTTCAAGTTTTGCTATTCAGTAATTTATTCTATTTAAAAGATTGTGTTATATATGCCTAGTTCTGAAGTTTGTGTCAGAACATTCAATTGATGATGCCAGTTCCATTTCAGAATTATTCTGTCTCCGACACTTGCTCGAAATTGTGGAAATCCAGATAGCATAATTGGATCAGGACCATGGCAGTTTCCATGAGAGATTTAGATCCAGCTTTTCAAGGCGCTGGACAGAAAGCGTATCCTTTGCTCATAAATTCAACAGCAACAGCATCTTTCAATTTGTTATATTTTGGTTTATCAGTTTCTTATCCATTTTCTCTTACATGTTTAAGAAGTTAAAAGACCAAGGTTGTCATGGCTAATATTATCTAATCTTTTGATGTGTGAAGTTGTGTTTGATCTTTCATATTATTGTTTCCTTCACGAAAATTCTTTAAAATAAGTGGACTTGAAATTTGGAGGATTGAAAACTTTCACCCTGTTATTGTCCCCAAATCTTCTTATGGGAAATTTTTCACCGGAGACTCCTATATCATTTTGAAGGTTGGCCATCTGTTCTTTTTCTCTTCTCTCTGTCAATTTACACAAATATGATGACTGAGAATGTGCTTTTGGAATTTGGTTCTTTCTCCCACTTATATCATCTAGACTATGCTTTCTATTCAAGGGTGTCTCTATTGTACTTTACAGACTGTGGCTTTACTGGTTTGGTGATTTTATAATTTTGACTTTAATTCCAATTTAGTATCCGTGTCTTTAATTTTCTTTGATACGTGGAATGTCTTGACACAGAATAATTTATGTTTTGGTGCTATCTTTTTTTGCAGACAACTGCCCTCAAAAGTGGTACCTTGCGTCATGATATTCATTATTGGCTTGGTAAAGACACTTCCCAGGTAAGCTGCTGTTTTCTAGATTCTTGATGCTTGAGAAAATTGGAATGCTGTCATTTTCTTTTCAGCCTTATATCGACAGATCTCTTAAATAGGATGAAGCAGGTACAGCAGCCATCAAAACCGTTGAACTTGACGCAGCTCTTGGAGGCCGTGCTGTACAATATCGTGAAGTACAGGGCCATGAAACTGAGAAGTTCTTATCTTACTTCAAACCATGTATTATACCTCAAGAAGGTGGCATCGCATCTGGATTTAAACATGCTGAGGCTGAAGAACATCAAACACGGTTATTTGTTTGCAGAGGAAAACATGTCGTCCATGTAAAGGAGGCAAGTCTATGGAATTGACTTTTATATTGGTAAAGTTATTCCTCAATTTGTTTTGTACCCCAATTTTATGTTCCTACTTTCTGGTTTTTGGAGACAGGTTCCTTTTGCTCGACCATCACTTAACCATGACGATATTTTCATTCTCGATACCAAGTCAAAAATTTTCCAATTTAATGGCTCTAACTCTTCCATCCAAGAGAGGGCGAAAGCTCTAGAGGTAGTCCAGTACATTAAGGATACTTATCATGATGGAAAATGTGATGTAGCTGCTATTGGTAAGTGTAGTAGTAAATAGAGAAGCTCCATGAAGATAGTTGAACTGCTTACTTTTGGTCTAATTGTTCCTTCTTCATATAGAGGATGGAAGATTGATGGCTGATGCTGAATCTGGAGAATTCTGGGGTCTGTTTGGTGGCTTTGCTCCACTTCCAAGGAAAACAGCCGATGATGATAAGACTGCTGAGATTTTTTCTACTAAACTTTTTGGGTAACATATTGACTAAGTTCTGTTTATGTTTTTGCAGTAGGATGATGCATTGACATGTTACATTTTATATGAAAACTTTTGGTCATTCATAAGCATATCTTCCTTGATTTTCTTTCGCTTTTTGTCTCATTTAGTGAGGTTTATCCGAATGTAATATGACCAATAATACTAATGTAAATTTGTCTCTTTCTTCTTCTTCTTCAAAATGTCTGCGTAAACTAAACAATTTATCTATCAATACACTTTTGTATTATGTATTATTATTACAATTTAGCAGTAGAAGTAAAATTTCAAAGAATAACTCATTTATGAATATCTCTCTTTGTAGTGGAGTAAAAGTGTAAAGCCGCATATCCACATTTTCTTTTCTTTTTATTTTTCTGAAGTCATAGTTGAGTTTGCAGACATTGAGATTGCCTGATTGTAGAATATTGTAGTTCTGAGATATATTTTTCCTTTCAAGAATTGAGAAGGGACAGGCAAAACCTGCCGAGGTGGATTCTTTGACAAGGGAATTGCTGGACACAAATAAGTGCTATATTCTAGATTGTGGGCTGGAAGTGTTTGTATGGATGGGGAGAAATACTTCTCTTGATGAAAGAAAGAGTGCAAGTGAAGCTGCAGAAGTAATTTTTAATTCTTACTTCTGAATCATGTGCATTATTGAACATTTGCTATCATTTTAGTAACGAGTATTATTGCACTGATCAGGAATTAGTTCGTGCTGCTGATCGACCAAAGTCCCACATTATACGTGTAATTGAGGGATTTGAGACTGTGATGTTCAGGTCAAAGTTTGAAGCATGGCCTCAGACTGCTGATGTTCCTGTCTCTGAGGATGGTAGAAGCAAGGTTGCAGGTTTGTAATTGGAATTACTTTGGAAACTTCAAAATTTTCATTTTGCTTCCTACATGAGAGCTTTCTACTTTATTAAGACTGTCATCTCTTCCTTGTAAGTTATATTAGTATATGCCTTTTTTTCTTAAGTACTACATTGATCGAACCCTTAATGTAATTTCAATTTTGTTAAGCTTATTGTTTTGCATTGATTTTGTTTGTAGCACTTCTAAAACGACAGGGGGTTAATGTCAAAGGTTTGCTAAAAGCTGCTCCTGTGAAAGAAGAGCCTCAACCATATATTGATGTCACAGGAAATCTGCAGGTTGATCCATGTTTCATTTATTTAATTGAATCAGATCCTAAATCTCACTTCTTTTATATAATTTTTTATTTACATAACGAAATTTCCAAAAGAGCAGCCTTAGGTACTTATCTTTGATAGTTCTAGTGTACTTGTCCTGAATCCTGCTTTTCCCAAATACACAGTACAATCAGAAGTGTGAAAGATAAATTACATGCATGATAGAGAGAGGAATACTCCTTAACTTGGTGAAATGAAAGCATGTGATTTGTATGACAGGGACTATCATTTTATAAGTAGGGATGATAACAATCCAAAAAAAAAAAGGAAGCAATTCACAACAGATGTACTAATTATTAACAAACTGATTAATGGGAACCATAGGAGAGTTTTCATATAACAGCATGTTCTCGAACACAACTAGGTTGTTTTTGTGAATTTAAGAAGTTTATAATTGAGGTTCAAATGCATTCTCTCTAAAACAACATCAATACCTGGGAAAGTTACTTCAATTTTATGAGCCATTTTTGTAATTTATACTGATAATATAAATTTGTTGCAACAGGTTTGGCGTGTTAGTGGCAATGAAAAGACTCTCCTTCCAGCTTCAGATCAATTTAAGTTTTATAGTGCAGATTGCTATATTTTTCAATATTCATATCCAGGAGAAGACAAGGAGGAAATTCTTATAGGAACATGGTTTGGGAAGAAGAGTGTGGAGGTGAATTTCTAGTTTTTCAACTAACCTCCTTTTGATTATGAACTGCCTTTCAACCTTTCTCCCAACACGAGAGAGAGAATAAAATGAACCCGTTAAAATAGTTCTTCGTTAGTCTGATGTGTCTGTTGCTAGTAGAAAAGAATTAGGGTTGTCTAGTACTTTCTGCATTACCTTTAATTGTTGAGGCATCTTCATTTAATATTTTTCTTGATGTTTCTTGCACATTTCTCTTTTATCTGTCACAAAATTTGCATTTGAAATTATATAGGTCATTGCATTTTGGAAATATCTTTTGGCCAACATTTGAGCGGTTGATTTAGTTAAACTGTAGAAAGCACAAATTTTCATCAGATATTCAATTTGCTCCTGGGTATATTTTGAGTGCCAATCAAATTGGCGCATTCGTCCTTGTCGGTGTAGTTATCCGTCCAGGCAAAGGTGTTTGGTTATTCTTCTTGGTAGTTTGTGGAGAGGAAAATTATTTGTTTTGCCGATACCAGAAACTAATTTCTATTCTCATGGACCTTTGTACCTTGTGAATCTTTATAACTGTCATACAACCTATGCATCTTAGTAGTCATTTACTTGTTGGCACTTGGTGTTACGAACTGATTACGAGTTTCTCTTGAAATAGAATGAAAGAGCTTCTGCTATTTCACTGGCAACCAAGATGGTTGAGTCGCTCAAATTTCTGCCAGCCCAGGTTGCCTTCTCTTCCAGAGACCGCTGTTATTGTGATCATGTTGTTATACTTTTTCTTGAGTTGGTTCTGATTCTATATTATATTAATCATAGGCTCGCATCTACGAAGAAAATGAACCAATTCAATTCTTTTCAATCCTTCAGAGCTTTATCGTTTTTAAGGTATGCTTATGAAGATACAATGGAATAGACTTTGAATTCTGCCGATATACAAAATGCATCTGTAATCAACTAGAACTAATGTTTAACAGGGTGGCCTTAGTGTGGGATACAAGAATTATATTGCAGAGAATGAACTCCCTGATGAGACATATAAGGAGGATGGTATTGCATTATTCCGAGTTCAGGGCTCTGGACCTGATAATATGCAAGCAATTCAAGTTGAATCCGTATGTCTTCATCACTTTTAATGATAAAACATATGATGTTGTTTGATATTAAATCCTTAAGTACTTTTATTTGGTTCCAGGAATCTATGTTCTTAGATTTTTCATCTTTTAGGCAACGGGGGTAATTGTACTGTTATACCAATAATGGTTTTATTGGCCCTGCTTACATAAAAAATTTATAATCCTCTAAAGAACATGTCAATGATAACTAGATCAAACTTGTAAAATCTTTTGGTCTCTATTTATTGAATGTGGATTTAATTTTTTAGCTGAAGTTTTTTAAGATTAATATGAATATATATTAGCTGTTGATGTTTTCTTATTCTTTTCTTTGCCTCTCTCAGGTTGGATCATCTTTGAACTCCTCCTATTGTTTCATATTACATAATGATTCCACTGTCTTTACATGGTCTGGAAACCTGACAACCACAGAGGACCAGGAACTTGTTGAAAGGCAACTGGATCTGATAAAGGTTTATATGCCTTCTTGATCATCTTTTTGAAGCAATTTTTAGCAGACACAGTTTGAGCCTCTTTCATGTGCGGAAAATTCTTGGTTTTATTTGAATAATCCTGTGATTGTTACTTACCTTCATGTGCTTTTAAACCTTTTGCAGCCAAGTGTACAGGTTAAACCACAAAAGGAAGGTTCAGAGTCTGAGCAGTTTTGGGATTTGTTAGGAGGAAAAGCTGAATATCCTAGCCAAAAAATTGGAAGGGAAGCTGAAAGTGATCCTCACTTATTCTCTTGTGTATTTACAAAAGGTAGAAATGACAATGTTTCTTTGTCTCCACAAGTTATGTTTTAATTACTAAAGCTCTGACTCCTTTTCCTTTTTCTCCATGCGCTAATTAATACTGTCCAAATGAATACCGATATTCAGGACATTTGAAGGTAAGTGGGTATACAATTCACTATTTTGAATCCTGTCTCCTCCACATGTTATTCTTAGGTCTTTGGCTCTAAGGGTGAATTGTCATTGCAGGTTACTGAGATCTACAACTTCAATCAAGATGATTTGATGACTGAAGATATATTCATCCTGGATTGTCACTCAGAGATCTTTGTCTGGGTGGGCCAACAGGTGGATTCCAAGAGCAAAACTAATGCATTAACAATTGGAGAGGTGAGACTTTTTGAACCTGTGGATGCTTCAGTAATGGTATCTTTGATTTTGACAATTTATGCTTCAAATTTTGAAGTTTACCATATGGCCCTAAGCTCCTACCCAGGTATAATTTGATTGAATTATGTAATCTGTCTTGGCTATTATTCAGTTTCATAACTTAACCAAAAGTTACCTTTTACTACTGGCAGACATTTCTAGAGCAAGATCCTCTGTTGGAGAAGTTATCTCTTGAAGCTCCAGTATATGTTGTTGCAGAAGGAAGTGAACCACCCTTCTTCACACGTTTCTTTGAGTGGGATTCCGCAAAATCTGCAGTAAGTTTATTATATTTATTATCTTCAAGTTTAGCTTGGATTTCTACAAGAGGCCTTAACGTTATGATTTGCATATAGATGCTTGGAAACTCATTTCAGAGGAAACTTTCAATTGTTAAGAATGGGGGAACTCCAGTTTTGGATGTAAGTTTCTGTTTTCCATTACCAGAAGTGTCTTAAGTTTTTCTTCTTTTTTTTTTCCCTGAAACTTAGAAGTTTCTTACGTTGTTAACCCACATCATGCATGGTTTTAATTTATAGTAAATTTACCATCTTTGCATCAGGTCATTGGCTCTTTTTAATCTCACTTGAAACTATACTGAGTGGGTAACCTCAAAAACCAGTGCTATCATCAAAAGCTTTTCAAACATGATTTTTTGTGATTTCCCATTAATTTAGATGCTGTTAAAAAGATCGTTTTATTATAAACCGCATACAATGTCATTACCACTGTCAGCAATAGCTTTCTGATAACAGTATGATGCATAATCAGAAACCGAAACGAAGAACACCTGTATCATATGGAGGGAGGTCTAGTGTGCCTGAAAAATCACAGCGCTCCAGGAGCGTGTCTTTCAGCCCTGAACGAGTTCGTGTAAGGGGCAGGTCCCCAGCTTTCAATGCTCTGGCTGCTAATTTTGAGAATAATAACAGAAATCTTTCAACTCCACCACCAGTTGTTAGAAAGCTTTACCCAAAATCTGGGAGCCCAGTTTCTTCAAAAGTAGCTTCCAAATCATCAGCTATAGCGGCACTTAGTACATCTTTTGAACAACCCCCACCAGCACGGCAATTTATTATGCCCCGTTCTGTCAAAGGTATACAGTTGAGCTTCTAGAAGTTTATATGGTTATTGTACCCCTTGACATCTTTAGGTTCTTACATAAGGAACATTGCTTTTAATGTTTGTAGGCCCTGAAGCACCAAAATCGACCCCCGAGTCAAACTCAAAAGAGAACTCTATAAGCAACAGAATAGGGTCTCTCACCATACAGGAAGATGTGAAAGAAGGTGAAGCTGAAGATGAGGAAGGACTTCCAACCTATCCTTTCGAACGCCTCAAGATTGGATCAGAAGACCCTGTTACCGAAATTGATGTGACAAAGCGAGAGGTGAACCATAAATTAGTGGCAATCTATTGCCTATTGTCAACTTTTAAGTACTCTTCTAATCTTTTTCCTGTTGAATATCTGCAGACTTACCTGTCATCAGCAGAGTTTAGGGAGAAATTTGGGATGACAAAGGATGCCTTCTATAAATTGCCCAAGTGGAAACAAAACAAGCTGAAAATGGCAGTGCATTTGTTCTAGTCTCCGTTGTAGCTCTGCTTTTCATTCAGCTATATGCAGTTGCAGCTGGAAGAAGGTAACTTGTTAACACTTAACATATGCCAAATGAATTTTGATAGATTTTTGAGCATCTGTAATCACTAACAATTACATTCATCTTTTTCGAGTTTTGAAGCTCAATTGCATTCTAAATAGTCTACTTCTTGTTGCAGTAAGAACCTCAGTTTCTCAGACAGCAAAGGGACAGCATCAGTGCATTTTTAGCTGCTTCTGCTCCCAAGAAGCTTCCTTTTTTTTATAATTTGATGGACAAAATCCAAGATTTTCCCTTCCACATCTGCTGGTTTGAATTCTAGCTTTGAGTGATTCCCCTTTCCTTTTCGCGGTTGGTTAGATGTCGGTTGGTCTTTTTCCATTAATATTTATTGCCAGTTATTGCTGTGAGTTTGCAGTTTTGCTCTCCTCTTTTTTCTTTCTTTCTGAAGGTTGATTTTTTCCCATTATTTTGATTGGAAATTGATATTAGAAGTGATTAGGAGTCAAACAACTGCGAACAGCTTAGGATTTATTTGTACAATTGAGGATGGAAGTGTGTACAGTAGTGTAAAGACCAGTCCAGTTTGTTTTTTTTTAATTATTATATAATATATATAAAAGTGTGTTTTCTTTTCTTTTTTTTTCCAAAATGCAAAATTTTCTCTCATCCTGTACGACAATCTTTTCTCTCTACCTTACTCCAGCCAAACCCATTTTCTCGTACTGCAAAAGAAAATGTTGTTTCTCAAACTAATCCACACGTCGTAACGATCTTGAGATTGTGATTATCCTCATAATCTCAAAAAAGTGGAAAGTCATATCCGTGCAATGAAGTGACAACGTGAGTTTCCATAAAAAGCGATGCTTATTGTATCCTATTCACTCGTATTCATGCAATGAAGTGACAATGTGAGTTTCCATAAAAAAAAAAGGATGCTTAAATTGTATGCCATTCACCATTTCTCCATTTTTTAGTATACTACTTTACTGCCTACCATTCGACAAAAAGCGAATTTTTTTCAATTCATGTCTAGAAGTAATAAGGACCAAAGCAATGGACACTGCAACTGTGCAAGTGGGATAGAAGTAGAACAAGTAACGGAACAAAATTTATAACAAAAGAACCGAAATTTCACGAACAAAGCAATCTTATAACCGTCAGAGGCACCAAAGACGAAGTCTCTTTTCCATGATACAAAAGGGATTCAAGGGAGCGAAAAGTTTTGAGACTTGGGGTATTACTATTAGTCTAAAGCTGCATGCTTTCACTTACTTAGTAGCGAAGAACAACCTGCTAAAAGCTTGAACAGAGAATATAGAGATAGAGACAGTCAGTGAGTGTGTTCTTATGGCAACGGGTAGGGATAGGGTTCCGGTGGAGATTTGCAAGGGTATCAACGGCCTCGACATGGTGGTTCTCCGGGAGGCACGTGGTAGCTCGGCCGAGGTAAACATCTTTTTGATCGCCGTACTCAGTCCTCCAATTTAATGTTTCACCGTGTTGTCTTCGGTTGTCAACGTTTTGATTCGTTAAAAAGCCGCACGATCGCATGGCTATGGACCTTCTTTTATGTGCTATTGATTCCCTCTAAATCTCTCTCTTAGTATATGTATAATATGGATGGATATGGAAAGGCCAGATCTTTTGTTAGAGTTTGATCGGTTCCATTTCTATCGGATCATTTTAAGCATTTTTTAATTCACGGAGCTGCTTTTCGTGTATGATTATTTTATGATTGGAGATTGTTGGGGTCTATGGTTCAGGGTTCTTTGGTTTGTTAAAATCAAGACATGAGTTGATTCAGTAGAAAGCAACTGTTTGTTGTTTCAGGTTGGGACGATCAGTTTCAAATCCAAGCATTAGTTGGTGTTTTGGTTTGGTATTCGATGTTAGATTTCTTGACTTGTTTGTGGAAAGCTAATTCTAAAGACAACTTGAAAAAAATAATGTTCCTAGGCAATGAAGGTTACTGATTTAGATTGATACAAGCTAAAGACTCAGGTGGTTTAGTTTCTGGTAATTGTCAGCACTATGTCCTTTAATATTCTCTATTTATCCAATTTTCCAAGATAGCTGTTAGAATTGTGATTTCGGTCCACATTGAGTTGCTATTATCTGAAAATGTTTAGAACCTCTTCTTATCAGATTGGTTCGGTTAAGAAAGATTTTCAACAATGATTACCAACGGATTCACCAATTTGAGTGAAATGTCTAGAAGACAGCCAATTGTTGTAAACCACAAGATTAAAATGGTTTCGGATCGAAGCTACTTATTTTCTCAAACAAGTCCTGGTTAAAGTTTCTCCCATGTCCTGGGATGAAAATCGAACCCGTCAATCGGTTTCAGTGTTACGTGTTGAATGTTCCTAAACATGTTTCCTTTAGATTGTAAAAAGAGTTTTGACTCTTCAAACTTGCATTAATATCTGTATATTCCTTGTTTTGTTAGGTGTACTTGTATGGGGGACACGTGACATCTTGGAAAAATGACCATGGAGAAGAATTACTTTTTCTCAGCAGTAAGGTGCTATGCAATGTTCTAGCGACTTACTTTCTCCACTCCATAATTTTGGTCCTTGTTTTAGAGAATTGTCTACCTAAACATGCACTGCACTGTGCATTGTACGAAGAACCTTCTGCATGGTATAAGATAGAGCATCACTTGTTTAGCTTTCTTCTTATTTTTTTGTTTTTGCTAGAAACCTGTTTCAGTGGCTTGAAACTGGTACTTCAAGGTACAGTTAAGTGAAGTTAATGTTCAACGAGTACTCATCGTGTAGCTTTCGTTTTCATGTTCTCCTCAAAAAAGGCACTTGTTAGATGAGTTTTTAGTTCAGGTTTATAAAATTGATTTATATGCATACTGAAGCAATTATACTCTCACAAAAAGTTTTCTTTTCGTTAAAAATTAAAAATATTCTCATCTTTGGGAGTATCATATTTTCTTAGTCACCATTTCATACACAAGAAAATACTGCAACCCCCGTCATATTGGTTCTGAAATATTTAGTTAATTTTTCTTGCTATTTTTACATTTTAATACTCTACCACCGAAATTTAATTGAATCCCATTGAATCCTCTCATAACACTGTCCATTTATGCAGTGATAAATCCACGTATGTGTTTGTATTTGAGTCGGTAATGGAAGATGGACAATACATGCACATAAAACACATCTGTAGTAGTTCTTTGTCTTAGCAGTCTCAATGGCCCTTAGCCTCCTTAGATTTTTCTTTTAGCAAACTAGGGACAGACATGATTGGGTTCATATGACCACCGATTTGCCCACAAAACGTGATCTTTTAGATTTCATACAGTCCATACCAACTATTGTTGATGTGTTTTACAGGCAATGTTCAAACCCCCGAAGGCTATTCGTGGAGGCATTCCAATTTGTTTTCCTCAAGTCGGTACTAGTTATATAATTTCTTCATGTTTGAGCTGATTGAAGGTAGTCCTTCTCATGCTTGTTCTGTTTATGCAGTTTAGTAATCTTGGTTCTCTGGAGCAGCATGGATTTGCTAGGAATCGGATTTGGAGCATTGATAACGATCCACCTCCTTTTCCTACAAATTCTTCTAGTAGGGCTTTTATTGATCTGATCCTTAGGCCTACTGAGGATGATATAAAGATCTGGCCTCACAGGTGAAACTCAACCACATTTATATTATTTTCTAAAGTAGGCTGTTAGATCCTTCAAGACTTACTTGCTCATCTTTTTTGTGCTTTTAGTTTTGAATTCCGTCTAAGGGTAGCTTTGGGACCTGGAGGAGATCTAATGTTGACCTCTCGCATTAGGAATACAAACAGTGATGGGAAGCCATTTTCATTCACTTTTGCATATCACACTTATTTCTCTGTTTCAGACATCTGGTAATTTACTTGTGACTTTGTTCATACCTGTTTTACCTCTAAGGATTTACCTATATTTAGTGATGTCATTGAGTCTGACTAATATACTATTTATGCTTCATTTTTTCATGCTGAGCTTGGATTTCTTCTGTGGCCACTGTATTTGTCAATAGCTGTTTGTCTACATATTTTCAATATCTTTGAATGTCTGCCTCTGTTGTTAACAATCTTTATCTGACATTAAAACTCTTCTGACTCTTTTTGAGAGGTTGCCATGATAGAGAATTTGAAACTGCTGGAAATACCATCATCATCTATCAACAGATAATAGAAATACAAATTTACTCTTTTCATGGGTTCAACAATCTTTGGTTGTACGAAATGCCGGTTTGATTTGGGGAATTTTTCTATCACACTATCTTGATATGAGTTTAGGCTTTACGATAATCTGGACTTTTGTTTTGGACATTATGAAGAATAGTATTAGAGCTTAATAGTTTGGACTGAGATTGACTCATTAGAGTCTGATGGTGGAAAAAGACTGTTTGTAGATGGGAAAATATTTGAAATTTCTGGTGATGAAATATTTTATAAGAACAACCTTAAAAATATGAATCATAATGGCACTTTGACAGAGGGAGATGATGAGGAAAGAAAAGGATCCTTAACACGAGGTATTACAGGAATAGAAGTGTTCATGAATCTCTCAAATAACTATGATCCCCTAGAGGTATATCTTCGAGAAAACTCCTAATCATTTTTCCTTGACAAAAGAAGAATGCGATAATAGTTCTGAAAGACAAGTTCTAGTGGTCAAAAGATGACATTTTATGTAGTCAAGAACACAACAGGGGCAGAAAACAGTAGAAAAGGAGGGTGACGAAGGGAAGATTGAGAGAGCCAGAGGCAGAAATTAGGGGGAAGCAAAGTATTTAGTCTCAAAAGCTTTTTCTCAATATTCATAGCAACTAATAGCTATCATCAATTTCCGGGAATAAGTATTGAAACAGAAAATGAAAGAGCTTGAATAAAGAAAATAAATGGATGGTCTTAATAGGGAAAAGCATTAAAGTCAAAACTAATTTATAAACTTTCAATTAATGTTAGTATGCTTGAAATCCTTTCCTAGCATTACTGCATACCTTGTTCATGATCCTAGAACTTTGAGGGAAAACCATCTTTTTCCTTTTGGCTTGTTTGGTTTGATGTTCAATTATGGAGCTCTGGTTTTACCCCTTATGAATTGTTTTGTTGTTTTCAGTGAAGTTAGAGTGGAAGGTTTAGAGACACTGGATTATCTTGACAACTTACAGAACAAAGAGCGTTTTACTGAACAAGGGGATGCAATAACATTTGAAGCAGAAGTGAGTTGAGGAAATTGATTATTCCTCTTTTTTCTTACCTTTGTGTGAGGCAGGGATGTAAACATCTTAGGCCTTTCTGATTATACAGATTGACAAGATATACCTCAGCACTCCTACAAAAATTGCAATCCTGGATCATGAAAAGAAGAGAACATTTGTCTTACGTAAAGATGGACTTCCAGATGCAGGTGAGCTTGGTTCTATCTACTCAACTTTAGAACTTGACGTTAGTCTTGTTTCATAATCCATGGTAAGGTTCATATAAGTTGGAATATGGTGTTTCTGTGGTACAAATATTGTTACTGTAACCCTTTCAGAAAGAATATTGTTACTGTAACATATTTAGGCATGAAATGGTTCCTTTTCAGCTAATGAATCAACCAATTCCTCTTACAGTTAGATGCAATTAGTATAATGCATTCTTGACAAGAGGCATGTAGAAGGCATCTCAAGAATCACTGTCGCTCCAAACTTGAGCCCTGAATTTATCATTAGATTGCTCTAGTTTAAAAGCACAACGGCTTCTAGCTATTGGTGCTTGTGTTATTTGAGATGCTTGTTATCAGTGAATAGTTTCTTCTTGTTTTACCGAAAGCATTGTATGCAGTTGTGTGGAATCCATGGGACAGGAAGGCTAAGACTATGGCTGATTTTGGTGACGAGGAATACAAGCATATGTTATGTGTGGAGGCTGCTGCAATTGAAAAACCCGTGACGCTTAAGCCCGGTGAGGAGTGGAGGGGACGACTGGAACTCTCTGCAGTTCCTTCAAGTTACTGCAGTGGACAACTTGATCCGCAGAAAGTTCTCCAATGCAGCTAAAGAAACTTGGTCTGTTTTGGTCTATAAACTCTGTACAGCTTCATGTGCTGAAACTATAAAGCGAGCAGTCCAAAAGTGTTTGGTGCGCCCACTTAAGTTCTGGCATTTTAGCATTGTTGTTGGTGTATCAACGAATATGCTTTTCTTGGTAAGATTGTTGAACCTTCATGCTTGTAATTGATGTACAACAATACTGTGAATGAGACATTTCCCTTCCTTATGTAGTTTACTTACAGTTTTGAGTAAATTTCAAAGCTATCTTCCAAGTATTTTGGTCAAGACATACGGTTTGATAATATTTGAATTTGGACTAAAGGCTGCACTGGTTATTAAGCTATCTGAAAGGAACTAAAGGTGTTTGATATCTTCTGAAATGGTTTACATTAATCACTCAGATTTTCTTGGATAAAGAGCAATAAACCTAGGTGTGTTTAGGGGTAAAAAAAGGAAAAGAAAAAAAATAGTGGACCCTAAACCAAGACGGAACAACGAGAAGAAGACATAGAGCCAGTGAAATATCAGAACATGATAACCACACCCAAAAGTCCACATAAAACTCATGTCTCTTCGATGTTGTCTATAGTTACATGCTCATTGGACTTTGAGGATCACTAACAGCAGCTATGGCTGTTTCAATTTGCATCTTCACATGGTCTTTGTCTTCTTCATCTGCCTGCAAAAACACAAAATCAACGGTAAACAAAGGTTACTTAGGATCAGAACAGCCAATAAACATTCTTGTCGAATTTTGTGCTATCTATTTATCTAAATTTACTCGAATTTTTAATTAGTTGCATAATTGCTCAAAGATTCAAGCCGTCCATTGCACACAAAAAACCAATCCATAAAAGCCAACCAAAACATTACTATTTTTATACGTGAAATTGTCCATATCCCACCGTAGATGGACATCATAGAGTTTCATATGGCGACAACTAACATCAATTTCGGGGACCACAGTCACCAATTATTGTACTCAGAACGATTTGCCCTGTAGCCCAACTAATCCACCCATACGTGCAGCTTTGGCGACCAGAGGCTAAACAACAATTCTTGTTTAATTAAGTTAATGCATCTCATCTTTGGTTTTGAAAAATCTCAAGATCCTGTAATCCTAGTTGATAAAGATTTCATACCTAAAATGCTTTATTATAGGATTTTAAACATAATCAAAAGAAAAGACTATGTAACCAATAATTGGTAGACATGAATAACTACTAATAGCTAAACGATCATTAACAGTTGGTCTTGTAATTGATCCATAATTTTGATTATGTCATCGCATCATTATATCAATACTTACGTTCTGATTTGGGTATTTTTCAGATTTGTTTCCTTGTGGAAAATTCAATCACACTACTGCCACAATCATCCTACGACGATTGCACGTGTCACTTCAGTTACTGGTTATGATAAAAACAAGATGTGGAGACTTGGCCAAAGGATGATGGTTTTGAATGTGACGCGCCTATTATGGTGGATGATGACGACAAGGGCTACTTAGGCATAGGATTCATAAGCTCCAAAAGCAATTAAAGCGCGTGAAAACCCGACAAAAATCAATCAGAAATCCGCAAAACAACATTTTAGGCACGTTTTCTGCCATCCACAAACCTAGCCATCCACACCAAGTTGTCTGAATTTTGACACTTGGAACACGCATTAGAACGCTAGAACTATCCTTGAAAGTCTTTCTCCAGTGTCAAACGTGGGAAAATGTATGTTGAACATACGTGGTCTTGAACGGTACGAACCATAATGGCTAAACCGCAAGTGGCACTGACATTAGCGACCACGGAACCTTAATTTGGAAGGGTGGGTATGTATATGAGAATAGTGCTAGTGGTCCTAAATCAGCAAACATAAAGTGGAAAGTGGAAACTTGATTGATTCCTTTACTTGAGCACTATGGCATTCTGATCATTCATCTTTTTTAAAAGTAATCTATTGGTGTCCAACTCTATACTTCACCCTCTCCTCAATAGTTTCTATAGTAAATTGACCGATGTTTGACACTTTCGCTTCCTAATATGATTAATCACCCTACCTAAAACGGAACCATCAAAAATATGGGAAAAGTGAGTTTTCTGTACTTAAAACGTAACCATCAAATATGGTAAAAGAGAGTTTTCTGTAAGCGTAAAATGCTATCTTCTTTTCCCCTCGTACACTTCAAACTTATCTACTACTCGAATCAATCAAATTATGATTTTCTTCATGCTTGATTTACGGAATTCACGACAAAAAATAACTCCAACTTTACTTGACTTTAGTTTAGAAGTAACTGAGCTCGCTTAGTAATGGATTAAGGACATGTTTAATAGTTACCCTTAATGTGCGCAATTAGCTTAATTTGGAAAGGGAAAGAGATCAGAATATGGAAGGTGTAGAGAAAGGATAATGGGAATAATTACCTCGATAAACACCGTCTTCAAAAGCCTCCCAGAGACAGTGGTGATATTTGCCGTAACGATTTTGAATCTCAAAGATTCGAACACCTCGCATAGTTTAACCATTGTGTCTGTTTTATCACTGCATGTCAAGCTCACCAGAATAGTTCTCTCTCCCATGTAAGCCACTCTCAGCTGCGAGCATATGCAACAGTTTAACAACCAAGTTTGTGAACTAGTCGAATTGAAGAGACATTAGTGTTTTTAGAAACAACAGGGGAATGGGAAATTACTTCAAGAACTTCAATAGGAGACTTTCTTAATCCCCCATAATCATAGCCCCACCGTTCAAGCTTCTTTTTCTTGGATCTCAAGAGAATTGGCAACTGTTGCTCGAAATCGTAACCTGGGTTATTCAGTTTCCTTGATTCAAGCTCCATAATCTCGGCTTGGATCCTCCTCTCTTGTTCATGCAACTCTTGTATGTAATCAATGGCGTCCTTGATTATGGAAGCCTTGTCCATCTACAAGGAATTTTGTCAAACATCAACAGAACTACACACGCAAAGGTTTCAATTTGACAACAAAAGGCAGAAACAGGACTAACTGTTCATTGCAGTCAGAACCAGACAAAAGGGAATGCAAAACCCAAAAATTTCCTCACCTTGCTAATATTAGGGACCACAGATCTGAGTGCGAACAACCTTTCATTAAGCTTCTTCCTTCTGTTCCTTTCAGAGACAATATTCTTAGAGGCGGCCAATGAAGCCGCTCCGTCCGGCGAACTTGAGTCATAGTACCCTGAAAATGCCTCATCCATTGCCCAACTGCTCCAAACCAAACAACCCCACATGAGAAAATTGACTATAAAAATCAAAATTTATCTCTCAAAAACCATGTAAAAAAAAAAAGAAAGAAAATAGAACTCTCAACTAGGTCAGCTAGCTACCTATCAAGTTCTTCATTTTGTAGGAACATTTTGGTCTCCCAGTAGTTCTGGTACTCATCACCAATATTATCAATAGATTCCATGGAACAGGAGGTAGAATTATGAGTTTACCCCACACAAACTTTTGGCAAAGAGAAAAACAGTGATTCTTTCTTGAAATTGGTGGGTATCCCGTCTTCTGTTCTCAGTGCTCACGCTCCTTTAGAGTAACCGCATGAAGTGCGGAACTCGTATTTATAGAGAGGAAAGTCGAACGAGGTTTAACTCCATAACTTCTTAGAAAGATCACCACCGTCCAGACATAATCATCGTATGGTCTAATTCTTCAAGGACGCGTGGGGCCATGATTGCATATTTAAAGTGTTACCCCTTCAGCTTTACCGTTGTCCGTGTTGAGCACGCTCCCAATGATTGGGAATAATCCCGGGTTACTTTAGTTAAAAGGCTGTTATGTAGCTTGGTTGTTGCATTACACGGGCTTCCGAAAAGAGTAGGGTATGTATAGCTTAGTAAAAATGCCACATGTACGGCGACTAAGGTGGACGGTATACAAGTTTGTAGGCCGCGTATGTCCCCCGCAATTAGTTGATCCACCGGACAACGCCGCTTTACTTCTTGTTATAATATTTTGAGTCTGGGCTTTTGACTAGGAGCAGGAATTTTACAACCTGTAACTTTCAAGTTTATGAAATTTATTCGGTAAATTATTGAGTTAGCATGATTATAATTGTTTTTCTTTACCTTAATATCTTGAAAAAGATAACAGCTTCTTTTAAAAATAATACCTGCATATTAATTTTGGGAAGAAAAAACTTGTCATCTTGCAAAAATGCATTCAGGAGCTTGTAATCAATTATCAATCTTTTTTTACCATGCTTTTGCTTTCTTTTTTAAAGGTAAACTTATGAAAATATCAACATTTTTTCAATGAAGATATAGATGAGTAAACTGTGCATGTAATTCAGGACAGTATAGATGAGTAAACTGTGCATATGATTCGGGACAGTAGTCTAACAGTTTATCTATCAGTGACGTATATGGCGTAGGAACTTGGGAAAGTTTAAACATATTTTTTATTTCAATGTGGGGACTAAAAAATGATCGATACCTAAGGCCTGTGGGTAGGATCTCTAAAGGTGAGGCTTTGTTGTATACATCCATACCAATAGAATATCTGGGCCAGGTAGATTGCTTCTAAGCAATTTAGTCCAAACTGTACATTGTGGAAAGAATTGTATCCAGATCTTTCTCTTTATAATAAGCCCGATCTTGAATGAATTGTCATCTACGGCAGTAAAATACTCATCATGTGAGGACCATGCTTTAGAAGGTAAAATGTTGGGCTTCATAATCGTACGGTTGGATCCAGTATCCATAAATCCAATAGCTTTGATGGGGTGATTATATTTGTCTTGTCTAAAGACTTGGATCTGGACATATAGTCGTTGAATTGGAGTACGATCCAATTTTATGTACTATAGCATGTATAGAGAATCATCCCCTAGAGAAATAGAGGAATTAAAGGATTCATCTTCAGAGGTCGTAACAGAAACAACAAACTTAGTGTCTTCATCTTTAGTGGATTGTTCCTCAATAAGATCTTCAAAGTTATTAGAAGAATGAATAGGCAAAATTGATTACATTTGCTTCAATAACTTGACATCTTTTTTGCTTTTATGAGGACAGGTGCGTGCAAAGCGTCCTGATTGTCCACAGAGAAAACATCGATCAGCTTTCTGAGAATGATGGGATTTCTTATTGAAGAATCGAACAAACTTTCGTTTTGTTCCATCTTTTTCTCACATAAGTTTTCCTTAAGGGCTTGTATCCTTCCATTTGCCTGCGTAACTTTCTTCGACGATAGACATGTCTATGATGATATTTCTTCTTGTTGCTACAATCACAGTTCTTCTTCTGATCATTGCACTTAATCTGAAGATAAGGTTTCTTGCAAACCTGTTTGAGAAGTGGACCACCTTTAACGATGTTCTTAAATAAGGCATGTTGATCACATAGCTTATCAAAAGAGGCTAAAGTAAGCTGGTAGATTTCTCCAAGAGATATATTAGTTATATCTCTTTGTAAAGAAACAATGGTCCGTTGTAGCTCTGGTTGCAGTTAATCTGGATTGGATGAGATAAAAGTATAACGAAGATTAACATCATTCCATCCATTCAAAAAATAATACCTTTCTGTCATACATGGAAAATGCTTCTGTAAATCTCGCTTGTCAAGTGAACATTTTATTGCAAAACACTCCTGACGGAAGTGCTTGTCTATAAGCTAAAGTTACCAATGAATTCCTTATGAATGATTCCAAAAAGAGCTCCGACTGTAGTGACTTGGATATACTGAAGTCTTCGATAGTTGTGAATACTTTGCCACCATTCTTGCAAAGTACCAATAAAACGATAAGTAAACTCAAACAAAATATCCTGTAAAGGATTATTCGGTTGAGTCATTTGTAGATCTATCTATGCACCGAATTCATGCAAGCGATCTCTCCATTTCTTTAGGGGAAGATCGTCAAAAGTAAACCAAGGTCCTAAAATAGGCTTGATCTCTGCAGTTAGTTGAGCTAGCGCTACTTGTGGTGCTGGTGCTGGTCTGAAAGGTTCAGTACCTGTGGATTCTGCTTCACTTATATCTGGTTCAGCTTCAGTAGTTTCAGGCATAGTCATCAGAACTTGGGCTAAGGAATCAGAAGACAATTCAGAGATTTGTTCAGATGATGGCTCAAAAATTGTTGCAAAGACTTCAGATGTTGGAACAGAGGCTTCAAAACAAGCTTCTGAATTATCTAATTGAGTAGAGGAATATTCTGCAGCAAGTGTAGGTGCAAGAGTTACTACGAACTCTATTAAAGGCACTTTATCAGAGATGGAAGTTTGAGATTTCGGTGGAGAAGTAGGATGTGTATGAATTTGTAGCGGTTTAATCCACTGGTTAACTGGTTCAAGTTTAGTATATGAAGGTGATGGCTCAGGAACTTGTTCAGGCTTTGTCTTGGGCTTTTATCTTTTAGGTTTTGCATGAGTTGCCTGAGGATGGATATGTTGTCTGATCAAAGGATAGTTGAACTTGAAGACCTTTGAATAGTCATTTTCTTCTGGATACGTCTGATACAGAGGAGGAGTGTATACTGGCTATATAGTTGGAAATACTGAAGAGGATGAGCCATATACAGTCTTAGACTGTGTAGATTGAATATTAGCTTCCATACGTTGCACAATTCCTTTTATCTTCCTGAGTTTCTCTAATTTTGATGTCGAAGTCAAGTCCAAAGTATTGTTTAGCAATGTAATGTCGAAGATTAGCGTCAAGTTGCTGGATCTGAGCTTTGTATCAATGGTATAGTTGTTGGATCTGCTTAGAGACAGTGCTAACTTTTTGTTGAGTAGCATAAGTCTGTTGACTAATTCCATCTAACTTGGAATCAATTCTTTTAAGGACTTTGTTCTATGCTACTGCATTTGATGTCTGCCAGTTAAGAACTTCATCATAATGATTTGAGACAAGTGTTCCTTATGAAGTGATTCCTGTGGCTCGAATATAAGGGTAAGAGATAACCCTAGTTGTTTCATCTGTACTCATGTGTAGAGAAGGAAACTCCTCATCATATAACTTAACCATCATACAAGGTATATGAGTAGGAGTAATGATAAGAATTGTTGGCTTAGGTTGATAGGTAGACGATTTCATCATCTCACAAAGAGATCTAGGTCTGAATCTTTCTATGGGTAGACCACTAGATTTGCCATCTAGATCTGAATCATCCTTGTGTGGATGATACTGTTAGGAAGGCGTACAACAAGTTTTAGACTTCTTCTTCCTCCTTTGTCGCCTGGCATACAGCTCATCATCTTCATCACTATCTGACTCAGGGTTGAGATAGACTTTATAGTCAGGTTCGCACATAGATGGGTCAACATCCCATACAATGTGTTTATGATTATGGCTTACATAGATTGGATCTCCATTAGATTTAAAATAATGGATAAGAGGGCCAGATTTACCTTCCGTATGAGAAAATACAGGCTAAATAAAAAATATAACACCGTATGTAGAAGGTCCAGATGGATCTTCGTTGGGCTTTGCATAGATGGACTTCACTATTCCATCTTTTAATGTCTTCAGAATCAGAGGAGTTGTTGTCTGGAAAGAGTGTCGATGAGGCGTATGGAACACCTTTTGGTAATTGGTGATCTATTCCGTAGGTATACACTTTTCAAGCTCTACAGCTGGTAATTACTTCAGGATCTGGAAGATAGTAGTCTGATCATTAGAACGATCAACAACGATATAAAGAGCATCCGAAGTAGAATTTGAAAAGTTGAGGTCCAAAGCATGATTTTACAGATAATAGGTTATCTGGTGATGTAAGGTAGCCATGATGGCTGTAGGATCTTGATCTGCTCCAGTAATATGAATCAGAACTTGCAGCCTTTCAGACAAAGTGGGATCATCCAATTTGATGTTGAAATCAGGTGTTATTGTCAGAATGACACTTCCATTGTTGAGAGTAGTCAGCAAGGTACCAATCAAAGCATTTTGGTACGTTGTGTAGGCAATGTCTAGAAGAGATATCCTGGCTGTAACAGGTATTTCCTTTCTTCCACAAAGTATGAGAACAAGGCGTACAACTCCTACATGAAGATGTGTATGATTGTGTTCTCTCCAAAGATAGATAAGCTCTTTTAGGATCTCAAGCTTTACGTATTGTTCTAAGGGCACACTATTCCAATCTGGAACTCTGGATTATTTCTTTGAGTTTCGGTTTCCATGTAGACAAAATAGTACGTATACTTTTTGTCCAAGAACTATCACGAGAATAGATACTGTAAGGACTCAACAAAGATAAAGAAGACTCACAAACATCATTTTCTACAGGAACAAGGGTAATTTCAACGAGATTTTCAATACAATTAGATAAAACACATTTAACACTACAAGGTATATTAGATATAGACAAAGTTGAAGACAAATAAACAGGTTCATTTGGTAGTGTTTCCATAACCATTGGGCTCTGTCCCTACTCACTCCTATCAAAAGACAATGTTACCGTCGGTCAAGACACAAAAGATGGCTCTAATACCAACTGGGGGACCCCAAAGGGCACACAGGAAAAGTACGACAACCAACTAGCTAAAACAACACCTTTAAGCAGACCATTGACTAACCAAAGCCGGATTGTAGGCTACTGTAGTGTTTGTTAGACTATTATGTAACAACATGGTAACCTTGTGACTATCGGTAAGTTTCAGGTATGATGGTCGAGACACAAAGCCCTTCTCTCCACGAGCACACAACTCTTAGCTTTCCTCTTAGGAACCTTATACTCTTACAACACCTTTTCTCCTTTGAAACAATAGTCACAACAGTACCTACACTCTTTTCCCATTAAACTATAATCTCACAACGGAATTGTTTTATGCAGTCATAGACGAAGGAGCAAGAAAAAGTCTAAAACTCGTTATATGCTTTCTGAACAATATCATCCACACAAGGATGATTCAGATCCAGATGATTTCAGCAAATTTGGTGGTCTACCCACAGAAAGATTCAAACCATTAATATATCTCTTGGAGAAATTTACCAGCTTGCTTTAGCCTCTATTGACAAGTTATGCGATCAACAAGCCTTATTCAAGAACATCATTAAAGGTGTTCCACTTCTCAAACAGACTTGCAAGAAGCCTTATCTTCAGATTAAGTGTAAAGATCAGAAGAAGAACTGTGATTGTAGCAACAAGAAGAAATCTCATCACAGACATGTCTATCATCGAAGAAAGATTCGCAGACAAATGGAAGGATACAAGCCCTTAAGGAAAACTTATATGAGAAAAGATGGAACAAAACGAAAGTTTGATTGATTCTTCAAGAAGAAATCCCATCATTCTCAAAAAGTTAATCGATGTCTTCTCTGTGGACAACTAGGACACTTTACATGTCCTCACAAAAGTAAAAAGTATGTCAAGTTATTGATGCACATGCAATCAATTTTGCCTATTCACTCTTCTAATAACTTTGAAGATCTTATTGAGGAACAATCCACCGAAGATGAAGACACTAAATTTGTTGTTTTTGTTATGACCTCTGAAGATAAATCCTCTGATTCCTCTATTTCTCTAGAGATTGATTCTCTAGACATGCTACAACAGACTTGCAAGAAGTTAGATCGTACTACAGTCCAACTACCATATGTCTAGATCCAACTCTTCAGACAAGATAAATACGATCGACCCATCAAAGCTATTGGATTTATGGATACTGGATCCAGTCGCACGATTATAAAGCCCAACATTTTACCTTCTGAAGCATGGACCTCACATGATGAGTATTTTACTGCTGCAGATGGCAATTTATTCAAGATCGGGCTTATTATAAAGAGAAAGATCGGGATACGATTCCTTCCACGGTGTACAGTTTGAACTAAAGTGTTTGGAAGCAATCTACCTGACCCAGATATTCTTATTGGTATGGACGTATACAGCAAAGCCTCATCTTTACAGATCCTACCCACATGCTTTAGGTATCAATCATTTTTTAGTCCCTACATTGAAATAAAACATGTATTTGAACTTTCTCAAGTTCCTACACCATATACGTCACTGAGAGATAAACTATTAGACTACTATCCTGAATCACATGCACAATTTACTCGTCCATATCTTCTTTGAAAAAATGTTGACTTTTTCATAAGTCTACCTTTCAAAAAGAATAAGGATATCAATCATATGAAAGCTACACATCTAGGGATAAACCCTGAAGATCTCAAACTCACACAAGCTGAGTGTGCTATCCTTTTAAAGCAAGGACTCATTGAGTCCATAAAGTCAGACTGAGCTTGCCAAGCATTCTATGTGAACAAATGTTCAAAGCAAAAGCGCGGGTATAAGAGATTGGTAATTAATTACAAGCCTCTGAATGCATTCCTGCAAGATGACAAGTTTCCTCTTCCCAAGATCAGTACGCAGGTACTATTTTTAAAAGAAGCTGTTATCTTTTCCAAGTTTGATCTTAAGGCAGGATTTTGACAATTGGGTATCAACCCAACTGAGCGGTACAAAACTGCATTCTGCATTCCCAATGCACAACATCAATGGACTCTTATGTCATTTGGGCTTAAAGTTGCTCCATCACTGTTTCAAAGAACTATGATCAAGATCTATGAGCCTATCCTCAATAATGCAATTATGTACATTGATGACATTCTCTTGTTCTCAAAGACCCATGAGGAACATCCGGCCTTACTCCAGTAATTCTTAGATCTTACCCAACAGTATGGAATCATGCTTTCAACCTCTAAAAGCATCATTGGTATAAAGAAGATTGAATTTCTAGGTATGCATTTCAAAGATGGATTCTACCAACCTAGTCCACATATTGCCCAAGAGTTGTTACACTTTCCTGATGAACATTTCACTGTGAAACAAATACAACAATTCCTCAGGATTGTTATTTACATCCGTGAATTTATACTATACGTGGCAGCTTACATTTCATGTTTATCCAAGTTGCTCAGACAGAATCCACCATGGCGTCCCGATATTTTCTTTCTTTTTTCTCATTATAAATATCTTCTTCCTCTTTAGCGAGGTATCTTCTTCTCAAAACTTTTATCTTTTAAAGTCTTTGATTGTCAAGTTCTTGTGGCTCATCTAAAGAAATACTTTCCTCCCATTGCTAGCACACCTACTAAAGTCTCCGAAGTTGTCTCACTTCCTCGTATAAGTTTGTTTTATTATTTGCATCATTTTCTCAGTGAAACTAACTCTCTTGGTAGTCCAACAATGTTTAACCTTAAAGCACCTTACCTTAATGTGATTTTCCTTCATAATCATTTTTCTGAAAATACATTATGGTATCTTTGGGTACTTTCAATCCTCTATGCCTGTGCTATCACCTTGTCTCCTCTTCAGATCTACCAACATCTCTGTGAAGTGAACAATAAAAGGTTTTTGTTATGGACATTTCCAACCATTAGATCAATGGAAAACTACAATGTTCTATGGTTATTTCACAGCATCGTCTACAGAAGGCTTCTGTTAGATGACAATCTGCTCGTTGTTTTTTCATCCTTCACTGTCCATATTGTGAAACATATACTGGTACTCTTTATACTGAACAACGTGTCCATTTTTATCATACATCATTATATTGGCCGCAATATCAAGACAATATGCTTCAATCTCAAAGAGATAAATCATTTCCCTCATACAACGATCATTTCCTCCTCTATTGGACTTTATCTAGGTGAATTTGTTCCTAGTGAACCAGACGCTCCAGATGTTGACATACCAAGTACCAATAGTCCTCAATATAACACAGAAGAATCAGATTCAGACCTTGCAGGACCTTCTCAGCCTCTTGACTCAGTCTTTTAAGATGCTCAAAACCCTAATGATGATTACAGTCCTAATGAAGATGAGTTAAATCAATTCCTACACAAACTTCACATTTGTGAGCTCAGTCCCAATAAGCGACAAAAGACTTAGACTTTTCTAAGTCATTCTGACAGTTTAAGTAATCTAGACTCTCCGTCCAATTTGCAATCATGGCATGAACCAATCCGTAACAAATAATACCTTGGACGCCACTACTATGGGACTCATCCTTTTAGGAGTTTACTTTTGAGCTTTTGGTGAAAGAGAATCTTTGTGGCCCACAAACCACTATGCAAGATTCCTTCTTATCAACATACTGTTTGCTTTTCTGAAAGTTGTTTACTTTTTCAAAGTAGCCTTGTTAAAGGTGTGATGATTGTGCTTAAAGTTGCTTTCTTTTTAATAGTTGTAATCAGTGTGTTTTTCAGAGTTTTACTTTCATGCCCTTGCTTCACCTATAAAAGCAAGGTCTTTCCTTCATTGTAAGCACGACAAGATTGAAGAAGTTTTATTTTCAATGAATATTAGTTTGGGTGTTTTCCATTCTCTCTAAGTTCTCCCTCTCCTGAAAGCTTAAGTCTTCAGTAATGTTATTATCTGTCATTATACAGAGACAAGTATGCCCTACATTCATATCTTCTGAGGATCTTATGTATCAAAAAGTCTAAGACAGTCTATGACTGCATAAAACAATTCCGCTGTGAGATTAGAGTTTAACGTGAAAAGAGTGTAGGTACTGTTGCGACTATTGTTTCAAAAGAGAAAAAGTGTTATGAGAGTGTAAGGTTCCTAAGAGGAAAGCTGAGAGTTGTGTGCCCGTGGAGAGAAGGACTTTATGTCTCGGCCATCATACTTGAAACTTACGATAGTCACAAGATTCCCATATGATTCCACAATAGTCTACCAGACACTACAGCAGCCAACAATTCGAATTTGGTTAGTCGATGGTCTGCTCAAAAGTGTTGTTTTTGCTAATTGGTTGTTGTACTTTCTCTGTGTGCCCTTCAGGGTCCCCCGGTTGGTATCGGAGCCATCTTTCGTGTCTTGGTTGGCGGTAACATTGTCTCTTGATAAGAGTGAGTAAGGAGAGAGCCCAACACTAATGGAAACACTACCAAATGACCCAATTCATTTGTCTTCAATTTTGTCTATGTCTAGTCTACCTTCTAGTATTAAGCGTGTTTTATCTAATCATATTGAAAATCTCGTTGAAATTACCCATGTTCCTGTAGAAAAATGTGTTTATGAGTCTTCTTTACCTTCGTTGAGTCCTCACAATATCTATTCTTGTTATCGTTCTTGGACAAGAAGTATACATACTTTTTTGTCTACATCTAGACCAAAATCAAAGAAATAATCCAGAGTTCTAGATTGGAATAGTATGGCCTTAGATCTACTACAGCAGAACAGTACGTAAAGCTTGAGATCTCAAAAGAGCTGATCTCTCTCTGGAGAGAACACAATCATACACATCTTTATATAGGAGCTATATGCCTTATTCTCACACTTTATGGAAGAAAGAGAATACATGCTACATCTAGGATATCTCTTCTAGACACTGCCTACACAACGTACCAAAATGCTTTGATTGGTACCTTGCTGACTACTCCCAATAATGGAAGTGTCGTTCTGACAATAACACCTGATTTCAACATCAGGTTAGATGATCCCACTTTGTCTGAAAGGCTGCAAGTTCAAATTCAGATCACTGAATCAGATCAAGATCCTATAGCCATAATGGCTACCTTATATCACCAAATGATCTATCGTCTACAGAATCATGCTTTGGACCTCAGCTTTCCAAATTCTACTTCAGATGCTCCTTATATGGTTGCTGATCGTTTTAATGATCAAACTACCATCATCCAGAACCTGAGGCAATTACCAGCTGTGGAGCTTGAAATTTTGATGCCTACTAAATGGATCACTAATTACCAAAAGGTGTTCCATGTGCATC
Organism: Erythroxylum guanchezii; assembly: GCA_025629825.1. Classification (NCBI taxonomy): domain Eukaryota; kingdom Viridiplantae; phylum Streptophyta; class Magnoliopsida; order Malpighiales; family Erythroxylaceae; genus Erythroxylum; species Erythroxylum guanchezii. Next base: position 1,410,553 of record JAOTAX010000008.1, read on the forward strand.
ATCGACACTCTTTTCATAAAACAACTCCTTCGATTATGAAGACAATAAAAGATGGAACGGTGAAGTCCATTTATGCAAAGCCCAACGAAGATCCATCTGGACCTTCTACATCTAGCCCTCCTATCCATTATTTTAAATCTAATGAAGATCCATTCTATGTAAGCCATCATCATGGACACTTTGTATGAGATGTTAACTCATATATGTGCGAACCTGACTGTGAAGTATGTCTCAACCCTAAGTCAAATAGTGATGATGATGATGAGCGGTATGTCAGACGACTAGATTGAAGAAGTTTTATTTTCAATGAATATCAGTTTGTGTGATTTCCATTCTCTCTAAATTCTCCCTCTCCTGAAAGCTTAAGTCTTGAGTAATGTTACTATCTATCATTATACAGAGACAAATATGCTTTACACTCGCCTCTTCTGAGGAACTTGTGTATCAGAAAGTCTAAAACAGTCTATGACTGCATAAAACAATTCCATTGTGAGATTAGAGTTTAACGGGAAAAGAGTGTAAACACTGTTGCGACTATTGTTTCAAAGGGGAAAAGGTGTTGTGAGAGTGTAAGGTTCCTAAGAGGAAAGCTGAGAGATGTGTGCCCATGGAGAAAAAGGCTTTGTATCTTGACCATCATACCTGGAACTTACCGATAATCACAAGGTTCCCATGTTGTTCCACAATAGTCTACCAGACACTACAGTAGCCTACAATCTGACTTTAATTAGTCGATAGTTTGCTCAAAGATGTTGTTTTAGCTAGTTAGTTATCGTACTTTTCCTGTGTGCCTTTCGGGTTCCCCTTGATGAAAGAGCTCAGTTTGGTAGAGGTGGAAAAAGGTACAAGGTTAAGATTAGTATTTTGAATTTGAATCAAAAAACCATGCCCCGACCAATTGTCAAACCAAAATGAGATTTTCCCCCATTCTCAATTATGCAGGAGACATCATACTGTACTAAATTCTTTAAAAGAATCAATTAATTCAGAAAATAAGAATGAGAAGGATTCACATTAATTTCTTAAATACACCTACCTTTGAGGAAGTAAGAATGGAGCCATCGGATCCATATCGATTGCTTATCCTTCCTCCTTTGGCTGAGCGTGAAAAATAAGCTTAGCATTGCGGATCAGTTATCCTACATTGATCTTAATAGATCTTGTCCGTTATGTTTAACACATGACGAATCAAGGGACCATCTCTTCTTCTTATGTTCGACTGCTACCTTGATTTGGGAACATGTTAAATCCTTTTGTGACTGGAATAGTTCTAAAAACTCACTAATTTCTACCATCCAGGGGTTGGCAACACAATCGTCTATCCCAAAAGTTGAAAGAGGAAAATTTATCATAGCCATAGGTTTGACAGTCCAGTCCAACTGGAAAGAAAGAAATGTGAGAAGATTTGCGACCACTAGCAAAATGGTGGGAACAATTGTCGCTGAAATAATTAGAGGAATCGGAGAACTCTTATTCCTACAAAACCATGCACCACCTGGCCATTAACCCTCATTAATCAGATCGACCAACAAAGTTTTCAATTTTTTTATCTCTTATTTGGTAGTCACTCTCTGTTGTGTTGAATTCTAAAGGATATACCTTTGGACATCTAATATTTTGTAACTACATTCTTTACTAATTCAAAATTTTCTTTTAAAAAAACTTACATATTTTTTTAAGTTACATTTTAAAATAAATTGTTTAATTAGTTAATAATTAAGTATAATAACAAGTTGAAACTGTAATTAATTCAATTCAATCTAATTTGACTCTCTTAAAATACAACTTAAATCATGTAAAATAATATTATTGTAAAATTTTTATTTAAAATAATAAAAGATCGAACTATTTAGGTCAAATTTGAAACTATCTTTTACGTACGCTTACTCGATTCCTCTCGACCTGAATTTAACTAATTGACTCTATACAGGTAAATCTTTACATTTTCTACCGACCATAAACTCAATGTTAATTAACTATATTCAGTTAAGTAATCAAGATTCAAAACACCAATTAATGAATCCAGTGATGAATTACTATTACTAGTTCTTTCTTCTTTCAGTGGAAGTCCTCCACCATCCCTCAACGCTCAAATTGCTCCATTATAGGAACTCCGACGACTCCAATTTTTTCTCTCTGGGAATTAAAGCTAATTAACTTGTATTAAATGAATTTTCTAATTCTCTTTAATACGTTCAAACTAAATATTGGTTCGATTAAGACAGAAATATTGAAAACTTTTACAGAGTTCAGTGTACTATTACATTCGGTCGTGTTTTCCATGTTTGAAAGTCTTAAATCTTGACTCTAAGAACATCGCCTACAATATAATAACACACTCATCTCGTGATAATTTCAATCAACATGAGGGCATACGTCTAACCTATTTCCCAATTAGGTTCGAGTTAATGTCCTAACTAACTCTATTTTTATCGTTTTCTTCTTAACAACAATTAATGTCTCAATTTTCCTAAAAACAAATATATTTTCAGGTGCGAGTGGTATACCTGTTTTGAATTTAATAAATTATAAAATTCGTCACATCTTTTAAATCTACCTGGTAGGACGTCCATGGATAAGAGTTCGTAATGTCACATCCGAGCATGATCCATGACATTTGTTTTTTTTTTAAGAAAATCCATGACAAATTTAGACCGTAAAGTATATACTTTTGTCATCATTTACGTGTTGTAAAAAAGCAACCAGTCGAAAATTTTATGCAAACAAAAACAAAAAACGAAACTGTCAAAGTTGGACAGAGGTGATCGAATTCTTATTCATTCAGTCTGAAACTTTGCAATAAAATAAAGTTTTAAAAAAATTAATAGTACACAGCTATATTTTTATATAATAAATAAACTGTTTTCGATAAGCTTATATATAAATATAACAATAAAAAATAATACAGATTAAAAAATAAGTAAGTAAAACTTACACACTAAATAATTATATAAATAAAATTACAATAAATATATAAATAAATAAAATATAAAATATAACCAAAAAATATAACTAATGATATTCAAAACTGATAAGTTGTAAAATCCACCTGGAATTAGAGAATATCTGTACTAAGAGACCCATACTAATCTGTGGAACTGGCATTGGCAACGATGGTGACGCAAGGAGTTTCGGTTGTTGGTTCACTCGTCATCATCGATCATACGCCTGCCTTTCGTTTTGGTTAAAAAGTAACCATCAAATGCAAGATATAAATAAAACTATGTACAAATAAATTAAATATTAATTTCTTTTAATTTTTTAAAACTTGTACCTCAATTTTACATTTAAAAAAATCGAAGGGTAAACATAACAACGAGTTGAAATGGTGCTTTTAAATAGGCTATTCAAATTTAGTTTTGAATTTATTTTAATTTTATAATTACAAATAATTTTATTTAAAATAGGTTGAAATAAATTAAAATTGTTCAGTCTATTGAAAGTGCTCTGCGTGTTGACTTACCATAATTTTCTACTTGGCGTCCTCCGTGTAATCACCAAAAGGAAAACTCAAATTGGGTAAGCTCCTCCTGATGGAGATTTCCAATTCCGTGTTAAGTCTACGAAGAGGGCTCTGCGCGTGGACGCACCATAATCTTCTAACTAGCGTCATCCATGTAATCACCAAAACCAAAGCTCAAATTGAATACTTCCATGATTGACCCACCCGACCTTTCTTTACATCGTTCTGAGTAAGTTTTATAGCAAAATGAGACTGCTCTGGACTAATTATTGGATTAGGATACATTGCCCGACTGCATCAACATATTTATACTGAGATGAACCAATAAAAATGTAATTAATATTAATAAACAAATTTTGAACTCAGATGTAAAATATAATATCTTGTTATTAATTTGTATGGTAATATTAATTTATTAAGCCGTGTCGTTAGTTAAATATACATGTGTAATATGATAATTGATATTTTTGATTAAACTGTACAATCAACCCAGTGGGTTGGTTTGGTGTAGGTGGCGCATATCTTCGTCGCTTAATCAAGAGGTTTCGGGTTCGATCCCTGCTCTTGGGAATGCAGCAAATTCCTGGGCCAGCGGCAGCCACCGCAAGGGATGTATCAGTACCGCGAAGGGGGATTAGTTATCGGCTTCGGCCCAGTGGACACCTCTTGAAAGACCAAAAACAAAAATTGTACAATCATGCTTATTTGGGTGGGACCGTGGGAGAGCCACATTTTGAAATAAATTTATAAGATTAAATTTGTCTAGCCCCTCTTATAATATCATTTGAAAGTTAGTAATTAGGCACAAGTATCCTTATTTTACGAGAATTCGAAGATGGTTATAATATATGTAGCTTTTTCTTTTTTATAAAGAGGTTGTTTTGTGAGTTGAGCCTGTAATTTTATAGTTACAAATGAATAACTTTACCAATCTTATAACTATCAAGTCAAAAATTCAAGTACGAATGTCAGGCCCGGCCCGACCTCTAGCTAGGGTGGTCGTGGCCCAAAAGGTCGGGACAGGTAGGCTTATGACCCAACGAGCCGGAATAGGTTCGGCCAAAGTAAGGTCAAGCTAACCCAAATTTGACATCCTTAAATTTTGGCAGTTTTTTTGTAAAAATATAAAGAAAGACTTATGTATAATATGACCCTCTTCGGATCCCCAAAAATTAACTTTATAATATCATTTGACTTTTAAAAATTATCAATATTTTTATAAATTTAATTTTATAATGTCTATCGTTCTTACTATTAATTTTTATTAAATAATATAACCATAAACTTTAAAACAACATCATATTTACTGTACTACACTTAGTACTAATAACATTATAAAGTTCGCAACTAGAATTTATAACGGAAATTGATAATTTTACAATAAGTGTTATAAAATTAAAAAAAAAGTGAAATAATTAATTATTTTTTAAAGTTAGGAATATATTAATAATATATTAAATTATAGGGGGGTCCATTAATTGAAATGACGTTTGAAGAATGATAAAAAATGTCCAGCTTCACTTTTCCTTGTCATTTGGCAACAAAGTAAAAGTAGGCTTGACAATCTTTAGTCTATTGACTTTTGTTTTTAATGGCCAATGGGTAGTTTAAATTGACTCAATATTTAATTTTTTTAAGTAAAATAATATTGTTGTATTTTAAAAAGTTAGTCTAAGAATAAGCTAAGTTCAATTAAAAAAATTACATTTTTTATATTTTTAAAAAATTATTTAATAAAAAGAAAAAAAGATCTCGTGTCCTTTTCAGAAAATAGTGACCCATAATTGCCTACCCTTCTAGAAAACTCTGGAAACAGTTGTTAAGAAGTCATTTTTTCCAGTCATTAAAGTTTGGAGATTTTTTCCGGACACTCCCTATTAAATATTAATGTGGATGTGATGTTCTACAAAGTTAATTAAATTTATATTTAATTAAATTATCAACGTCATTAATACTCAATTAAAATCTCACCAAAAGACAAAATCTTAAAAGGACGATAACGTAGTTAATCTCGTATTAACCATATTTTGAAAACTATTTTTTTGGTTTTCGAATTTAAGTTAATAATTATCGTTAACTCCTAGTCTAAAAATCACTTCTTGTAGAAACTAACCTGCTTTTGTATTTTGACTATTTTGAATATACACATTATTATTGTTACAGATGACAATTTTAATTCAAGTCAATCGAAATTAATAAATTAATTTAAATTAAATAATATATAATTAAAAATAATTAATCAAAATAACTTGTTGATGATTAGTAAGTTGCATAGCCCGTGGTCAAGTTGGTGGAGCCGAGACATGGGATCAAAAGGTTTTGTATTCGATTCTTTCAATTAACGCTCTGTCAATCAAGTTTGTCGTACACTGCTTGCTTAATGCAGAATATTCGATTGGCATTATTTGCAGACTATTGTGTCAGTCTAAAAATTTACCTAGTATGTATTCAAATGATAGCAACTGTGGATTCCTCCATTTAAAAAAAAATAAAAGGTTGCATGTATTGCAAGTTCTAATTCATATAATATCATGCCTTTTGTATTGTGCAAATTAATAAGTAAATTGGATGGGTTTAATAAAGTCTAACTTTGAATGTCTCTTAATTTTGGTCCAACTAATAAAGGTTGCTCTCCATATAATCTCTTAAGAAGTTATGAATCTTCGGAATTCTTCTATCAACTCGTTCAATGACTCGCATTAGTTGATCTTAGGTCCTATTTGACAATCAGATGATTGCATTAGCTGTTAATTGATTCTATCAGCTATTAGCTAATAGCTGATTATATCAGCTGATTTGACTAGCTGATTGCATTAGCTGTTTATCATTTAATGTTTAGTAAAATTAGTTGTTTATGTGTAAAATGACTTATGAGGAAATGAATTTAAAAAATATAATAGTATTAATATTATATATTTTAGTATTTCGTTGAATATTCTTATAAGAATTTAGATTTTAGATATTAAATTCTACAAAAAATTTAAATTTTATCTATTTTATTTTAATTTTTATATTTGAAAATTATCATTTAATATTGCATAATATAATTTAGTTATCACATAAGAGCACAGAAACCCCCATCAAAATCTCAAGAAATCACCACCTTACACGTAAATCTATGTTATGAAATCTCCACTGATATCACACACCTAACGTACTACTTTATCTTTGACTTATCTTTTTCGTCACTTATTATGTTAAGAAATTCCAAACGTTTTTTTGTCACTTATTGGTTGCTTATTTTCTCTGTCTCTCTCTCGACCCCCCAAAGGCTCTAACCCTCTCCTTTTCATTCCAAACCCCGCAAAGCCCCTCCATAATTCTCCATTTCCTAGTTGCAGAGGGATTTCAAATCCCATTTTTTTTATATTTATATACATATTTTTATTATGGATTCAGATCAGGGCAAGCTTTTTATTGGTGGGATTTCATGGGAGACATTTGAGGATAAGCTCAAAGAGTCTTCTCTCAGTACGCGCGACATTCTTCAGGCCATGGTCATGAGAGACAAGACCATTGGTAGACCCAGAGGCTTTAGCTTTGTCATGTTTTGAGATCCCTCTATACTCGATAGGCTTCTTCTTATAGGACGATTGATCTGGTTAAGAAGAAGAGTAGAGAGAAAACAAGAGAGTCTTCCAGAGAAAACGAGAAAGACGAAAGAGGCATAGAGCTTGGATATTTTGGTATTTTTGGTTTGGGGTAATCAGCTGATTACCCCCAACACTGGGTGACTCCAACTTATTAAATTTTGGCCTATTGATTTTAATCAGCCACCCAATCAGCTAATTACTAAACAAGTTTAATAGCTGTTTGACTTACTTAAAGAGCTAATTTTTGGTCAATCAGTCAAATTTTGGCTGATCAGCTATCCTCCAAACACATCCTTAACAAAAGAATTCATTATTCAACAATATTATCTATTTAAATTTAAGAAAATATATGTTAAAATGGTTAAATAGGAATTGATCAATTAATTTTTTAATGTAAATTTATACCTATTTTCTCTTTTGATATAAAATTCTAATATATATTTTTCATATGAAATTCACAATTTATTCTTCTTGAATGTTTTATCTCCTAGTCAAAAATTTATAATCCAAATTCTTCCATTCTCTTTTAAATTAAACCGGATTAAAAGTTTATAAGGGATCATTCATTGCCACGGTACGACACCATTCCTTATCTTTGACATCCCGATCTTAGAATTTAATATTATTTATCAATATTTGAAATTTTGATCCAAAAGTTATACCGACAATATAGGATTTTGAAGGTTTAAAATATTTCACTGATATTAAATTATTATAAAATTTGTTAAAAATTGACTAAAATTAAATATTTTAAAATATAATTGAAGAAGACTGTCCTTATTTATTAAAAAATTTGAAAACTATCAAATGAAAATTATTTCATTTATAAAGTTGATTAATTTATGAAACTAACTTATTGATCAGTTTTTAATAATAATAGTTATTAAAATAAATTAAATCAAAAAATTAAAAATTAGATAATTAATTTATTAAACAATAATCACTGAATTGCTACTTTGAGAATTTATCAAAACATGCACAAGAAAGATAATCAATATAAAATTCTCGTTATTAAAAAATAATTTTTCAATGCAAATTAACACCGCAGAGTGACTCAGACATTTGTTGCTATACAACTCTTTTGAAACTCATAAACTTCTCCCCTGTCATATGTCCTTATCACCACTCAAAATGACTACGACTACTAATTTAATCCATTGAACAGCCTTCGGATTTTAGTGCCTTTGACAGTTTGACTACGTTGCCCGTAAAATCCAGTGAACTTAGCAGTTGAATCGTGAGTAGTCACATCCTAGGACTTAGAAGACAGACTGACGGAACCAGTCCCCAAGCATGCATGAACCAACGCTTCAAACGTAACACTCAAGCATTTGTAGTTTTGTACTCTGGACCACATCACCGTTTATTCTCAGCCGCAACTCACTAACATTTGGAACGAAGCTTTCTTGTCAATTTTCTTTTGATTTTTCGTCCTTTGAACATTTTCTACGTTCCCTGCATGGTTTAAGAGCTTAGGAACGAGTATTTTTAAATCATTCAAACTCGTAATGCATTGTAAATTATATATGGTATTTCAATCGTATATAACTTTTTTTAATCACACATTTTAAATAAATTAATGAAGATTTAGGTTAACTTAATCATAAATTATCACTTTACTGTTCCATTTACTGGTCAGTAGCAATAGTCTTTAGCTAGCTTGGATAAGAAAGAATTAGCTGCTAGTTATGTTGGCTGTTACGTTGCATGAAATATTCTTTTTTCATATTTTATAGCCTTAGTTTTTATGTTTTAGCAGTACAAATTGTACTCTTTTTAGAGGAAAAGGGCAGTGAATAATAACTTTTCAAAATCTTCATGTTCTGTTCGCCTCTCTCTCAAAATTCTACTTGTATTAGAAATCTTTTTGTTCTCTTCGCCTCTCTCTCTCTCTCTTAAATTTCTACTTGTATCAGTGGTATCAAAGTCGACTACGACCATAGATACTAGCAGCAAAACTAATGCAAAATTTCGCAACAAAGTTAACAAAATCTTAGCTCGACATGAGTCTAGCTTTGACCAAGTTAATGCCATCCTAGAACGAGTGTTAACCGAGCTACAAGCTTTACAATTCTCACAAAGCACACCCAATACCCATCCTGAAATCAACACATTCTTTCGCGAAGAATCTTCAAATTTTCCAAACATTATGCAATCTAATGACCCAAATGACCATCGTCACCATTGCATTAAGCTACACTTTCCAAATTTCAGTGGTCAGGACCCATGTGGTTGGGTTAAAAGGTAGAATAATTTTTTCAGTTTATGAATGTTGCCTTTAATCAACAACTGTAGCTAGCCTCCTTTCATCTAGAAGGCATCGCTTTACAATGGCACAGGTAGCTGACGAAATCCCGTGGACCACTCACTTGAGATGAATTTACCAAAGCAATCCCCATACGCTTTGGACCCACATATTATAAGGATCCATCAGAAGCTTTGACTCAGCTTTGACAAACTACAACCGTAGCAGCTTATCAAGAGGCTTTTGAAAAGCTTTCTCATAGAGTTGATGACTTACCAAAAACCGTTCTAATTGGTTCTTTTATTGCTGGACTTCATGATGACATCCGCTTAGATGTAAAAACAAAACAGCCTCGCACCTTGGCATAAGTAATAGGTGTCGCTAGACTAATTGAAGAACTTTGACATATTACCAATTAGGAGGTGCAAGAGCTTCGAGAAAAGGCTTATGTTACTATTGTGATAAGAAGTTTGCCTTAGGCTATCGATGTAAACGTCCACAACTATTTATGATGGAGGATTCACATCAACCACGCCCTGAAGAAGAATACCTCGTTGAACTTGAACCACAAAGTGAAGTAGTGCTTGAAATTTCCTTCTATGTCGTTGCTGGGACTAATTGTAACATCCTGTGTTCGGGGCTAGACCCCATAATTATGACCTGAGCATACTGTGATAAGTTAGAAATGCACATCATGCTTTAGTTAAATATGACACGAACATTTTTGCACATGAATATGATTGTACATGCATTCATTAACATTTTTCTGATATAATTGATTTATAAATGCGATTAAAATGTGAATTTTGAGCTATTTGTTTTAAATTTTATTTGGAGACCATTCGTATTATTTCGAAATTTTTTGTGAATTTGAGGTACATTTGGAATAGGACAAATGTCAAGTGGTAGGATAAATTGATACATGAAAAATTTAGATGATTAAGCCTAAAATTGAGTGACATTTGGCATCGTTAATTGGTGACAAATGGATCAGTAATTAAGTGACAAATGGATCAATTATTCTGTGACAAGTGGACCAATAATTAGGAGACATATGGACTGATTAATTGGTGACGTATGACAGCATCTAAAGTGGATTAGTGGCAGCATCTTGATTAGGCAAACATAAGACATGCCTTAGGACAAATGTTATGCTGTAAAGTTGACACCTAGCAAGTTGATAGAGCAAATTCCAACAACAATGTTTTTGCTGTTTCTCTCACCTTTCTCTACGAAATTGTTCCAACATTCTCCTCTGTAATTTGCCTGAACCCTAGCCAAATTGCTAAACCAAAACCAACTTTTTACCTTACACAAAATAGCCAAGAAAACCAGCTAAAAGTTACCTTCATCTTATTGTCCAAAATCAACCTGTTATCATCATAAGTTTGTGATGAATTTTGCTTGCATGGAGACTTGATTTAATCTAAAGTTTGAGCTGAATTGAAAGCTTAACAAATATGTGACAATATGATCTTTATGATATGTTTAGTAGTATGAGAATAATGCCTGAATTGGAATGACATATATGAGATATTGGTGAAGATGTATGCTGAAATATTATGAACTGTATATTTCCAAATACGTTGATTCTTAATTCAGAATAAATTAGAGACATATGTTTACAACTTTTCTGAAGAAGTCGAATGTTAATTCTATCTCTAATCATTTCAAAATTTGGCCGGAAGTAGAGTTGGGAGTTTTGTTACAGTTTAAAAATAGCCTGAATTGTTTTGGGTATAATTTTTAGTATACTGCATCAAATTGTATGCTTTTGGTATTATTAGAAATTGGAAACACAGTGGAACAATTGTCTGGAAGAAAGTGTTACTGAAATACACCATTTTTCTTGTCATAATGATCATGCAAAGTTGTTCTGAGAGGGGTTGCTAGGATGAAAATCATGAGGTGTGCTAGAATTTGATAACTGGAATATTTTTACTGAATATGCTTCGGTATTTTAACTATATTTTGATTTGTAGATTTTCAAATGAAATGATTCTTAATTTAAATTGAATTAGAGACATTTGTCTACAAATGTTAAGAAGAAATTGAATTTGAATTTTGCCTTTAAGGGCCTTGAAATTTCACTTGAAATTGAGTCTTAGCTTAGCCAGTAGCACTACCAGGGACATAAATCATATCCTGTTTTATTGAATAAACTGTATTGATGTAGGTTGAATTAGATAATGGTGTCTTCACCAAAGTTGTAGTTCATTCTCTTAGTTTTCAATTGATACTAAGTTTGTAATTTTTGGATATCTGAGCTGAAAGATATGAGTTGTGCAATTAGAGGGTATGACCATGTACTAGTCAAATGTTCAAATATACACAGTCTGTGATATTGCGAGCATAACTCATAGAATACTAAATCAAATTAGATGATCTTGAAATCATTAGAAACTTAAGACATAGGTAAACAATTTTCTAGAAGAAAGTGTTGCCTAATTTTGTCATTTACTCTATCAGATTAATTATGCAAAGTTGACTCGAAATTATGTGGATAGAAAATTTGAGGTGGTCAATTAGGTTATGAAATTGATTTCACATTGTTTTATTTTGGTCCAAATTATAAGTACAAATGATATTAATGAGCGCTTTGATATCTGATCGATTTGATGATGATAATTACAATAAGATACTCGAAATTGTCATTAAACATGTAATGTGCAGATTTTATATAAGTACGTGTGCATAAAGGAATACTTATACATTTGTGCAAAAATGTGATATTTGTAAATGTGTTGTGTATGTTATAAAGGAGCACATCGGACGTCAATCGAACATTGTCGGACCATCCAGGAAATAACTTCTTGGAGCGTACTTTGAGTCAACCTAGATGAATTTCCTAGGATTGTTTTGATTTGATTTGTTAAGCTTTGAATTATTGAACTGTTGTGATTTGTTTTTGAATTTCGGACTTAAAGTCCGAGGAGTATATATTTGGGACTGTATTAGAAATGTTCTAATTTATGTGATAATTCTGATTGTATTATGCTATGTGAATTCTCAACAAAAATTGAATGTCGGACTTAGGTCTGATGATTATGAAATTCTGACTGTACTTTATAAATGATTGTGATATATGGTAAATTCTGAATTGGTGCATTTCATAAATGCATGCTCAGATAAAGGCGATGTGACCGGAATAGCCAGTATCAAGCGCTTGCACGTAGAGCTTTGTTCCGTGATATATGATTTTGCACGTAGAGCTTTGCTCCGTGGTATATGATTCTGCACTTAGAGCTATACTTCGTGATTCTATTTTAACTGAACCCAATGTGCCAGTATTTGTATATGTGATAGGCACTCGGTCAAAACAATAATAACGAATGTGGAGTCTCATATGCATCTGTATTTGTTTATATATGTTCTGATTCACAATAATTAAATGATGTGCCATGACAGTGTGAGTCTATGGAATATACATGTTCTATATGAATAATTGCGAAATATGTGATTTGTGCTTATGAATCTTGTGAAATCATCGATGGTGGTTCATTCATTGAGTTCGCAAAATCATAAAAAATTGCAACGTGGCTTTTTAGGTTTAGAGGAATTATCCAATTAGACCAATTGGAGTTCATCCACTGCAAATGAGCAAGAGTTAGGGGTCGAGATCAGTTTACACCTGCATATGTATTCAGTGATTTTGTTTTTAAATTATGTTACGTAAGAATTGTACAAAGTGTATGTGAATGATTTGGTAATGAAATGACTTTATGATTTCAAGTGTTTTGTATATGAAATGGGCCCAAGTGTCTGTTAATACTAATGTTTGTAATAACTGTAACTTGTAAATGAAAATGTTTTTAAATTAAGTGGGCTCGATTTGATTAGTGATTTCCGCATATGTGTATATTGTTTTAAGGAAACATAAATTTATAATGAATTTTGACTAAATTTTTGTTCTAGCAGGCCACCCTTGTGGGGTATGTACTCGGATATCACTCAAAATGTCGGGTACGTATCCTGCGAGAGTGGGGTGCTACACTAATCACCATTAAACAATATGTGTATTGGAGAAGGTGAAAAATAAGAACGTGACTGTTCCTATAGACGGTGGTAATACCCACGACTTTATAGATCAAGCCATAATTACTAAGTGCGGATTACTAGTACTTTAAAGTAAGAAGCTATGAGTTATAATCACCAACCTGGAAAAAATAAACTGTGATGGACAATGTCAAGTGCTCACAATTACCATTTAAGGTAAACCCATCACAACAGATTATTATGTCCTTCTCGTCACAGCTTGCCATGTAGTTATAGGAGCATAATATTTAGAAACTCTAGGTCCACTTGAAATGGATTACAAGTCAGTAGCTATGAAATTCCAGCTTGCGAGAGTCTCTCACACATTTCAAGGACTGAGGCCAGCCAACATTGAAGCTCTAACAAATAACGAAGTTAATTACCTACAAGGTACTATCTTTCTCTTCCAGATTCTAACCACTATTAATAAATACCAGTCGACCTCATGCTCTCCTGACATAGCTCAACTCCTAACTGAATTCCAAACAACTATTTAAAGAACCCAACAGTCTTCCTCTAAAGCGACCATATGATCACTGAATTCCTTTAACCAAATTCGAAGCTTGTAAGCATTATACCATATTGATATCTTTACTTCTAGAAAAATGAAATAGAAAAAAAAGTGAGGGAACTTTTGCATTCTGGATTGATAAAACCAAGTAATAGCCTGTTCTCATCACCTATTATATTGATGTAGAAGCCCAATGGAGATTGGCAATTTTGTGCCATCGATGATTTTGCGTGGACTATTGGGCTTTGAATGACATAACAATCAAAGATAAGTATGGAATACTAGCATTTGATGAGCTTTTTGATGAGCTTTATAGGGCCAAATTCTTTTTTAAATTGGATCTAAGAGCAGATTATCATCAAATTTGGGTACAAGAATAAGATATTCCTAAAAGTACTTTTTAAATACATGAAGGGCACTATAAGTTTGTCATAATATCATTTGGTCTCACAAATGCCCCTGTAACATTTCAAAGTCTCATGATTGTCCTCTTTCCCCCTTTATCTTTGAAAGCTTATTTTGGTCCTTTTTGATGGCATTCTTATGTATTCACAAAATTGGGAAGACCACCTTTAACATCTGCAGACTGTCTTCATCATCTTATCAACTAACCATTTATTTGCTATAGAAACAAAATGCAAGTTTGGTATTTCACAAGTGAACTCCTTTTGGGCCATATTATTTCTAAGGATGGAGTTGTAGTGGACACTACAAAAATACAAGCAACCTTGGAGTGGCCAACACCAACTACATTAAAGGGAGTTTGTGGGTTTCTAGGATTAGTTGGTTACTATCCGTTATTTTGAATGGATTTCATGGGCGGAGTTCAGTTGTAATACATCGACTCATTCCTCTGCCAAAATGTTGCCCTTTAAGGCTATTTATGGAGTTCCACCTCCCAATTTATCAGCTTATGTTCCAAGAATTTGTTGGGTCCAAGCAGTTGATGATTATCTATGAGATCGAGATACCATCTTTCATGAGTTACGCCATAATCTTGCACAAGCTCGCAATCAAATGAAATTCTAAACAAATCAAAATTGTAGAAAGGTCCAGTTTGTATAGGGTGATTATGTTTATCTTAAGCCTCGGCCATATTGACAAACTTTTATTGCATTTCGAGCTTGAATAAAGCTTACTCCACGTTTTTTTGGTCCTTAACCAACGGGTCGAGTTGCATATAATTAACTCTTCCTCATGATTCTCAAATTCAAAACACTTTTCATGTTAGTTTGTTACAGGAGCAGAACCACTAATTATTTTACTTTCTAAACAACTTCCACCAGTCATAGATGATTTTGTTATCCTTCCACAACCTGAAGCTACTATTGATCATTGAATTGTTTGCAAGGAAAAGTATCGTCCAAAATATAAATTTTTGATTAAGCATAAAGGTACTTCAATAGAGAATGCTTTTTGGGAGAATGAACGGCGAATAACTAAATCATATCCAAATTTTATCATTGAGAACAAGGATTCTTACGGAGGGGGGAATTGATATGGGTCATCATTTGCATTGTAAAGACTTAAGTTGACTTAGTCATTGGTTGTTGCTTTGTTGTTCCATTTAACAAGTCCATAGAATTGGTCTTTAGCTAAGTTGGATAAGAAAAAAATTAGCTGTTAATTACGTTGGTAGTTAATAGTTACATTGGATGAGATATTCCTTTTTCCTGTTTTTTAGTTTTAACTGATGTTTTAGCAATATAGATTGTTCTCTTTTATGATGGAAAGGGTTGTGAACAACAACTCTCTCCCTCAAAATTCTACTTGTATCAGTTATTTAATAAAATTCACGACCTATCTTTTCAATACTTAAAACCATCCTTAGAAAACACAAATTCTTGAACCATACGTGGGGTAATTTGTTCTGTGTCTGGCTTTTTGAGAAAGACTTGCTAAAGCACACACCCAAATCGTATAGCAAACGTGGGGTGGGGTGGCGTGTTGGGTGTGACGTGATTGTCTAAAATCGTGATGGCGTCATACAAAAGAACAAAGCGTAACGTCAGAGTGGTTCTTTGATTTTCTTGGATAATCCGAGCTAGTGGAACGTGGGTGGACCGGTGGAGTGGACTGTGGAGTGCCATTCGAAAAAGTGAAGGTAGGAAAGTCGAGACGCTAAAGGGGAGTACAGAAGAGGCCAGGTGGGACGACATCGAAGTCTACAATAAGGACTGGTCAATATATCCATAAAAAAAGAATTCGTGAGTTATCATAAAAAAAGTATTGTTTTAAAAAATACTCTAAATTGAACGCTTATATATGTATATACACATACCATAACAACATCCGTATCAAAAAAATGCTTTGGATATTTTGCTAAAGAATGTTTGAAAGGCTGACCATATTATAAACTCCTCCGTACCCCGCCATGTATGCATCATCTCCTCGCCCATGACTACTACATGCGTCTTAACTCTTTAACATTTACCAAATCATGAATCACATGTCTACGCCGTTCCGTATACTTCCCGACAACCCCATTCAACCTGACAAGATGGTACCTGCGAACGTTATAATTGGGACCTAATCTATGTCAATCATTAAAACCAAGAAAAGAAACTTTTTTATCTATCCTCTCCTCCTCCGCGCATGGGCTAGCTATCAAATCAGTTGTTCTAAAATTGCTGTTACCACGTAGTTCCGTGAATAAAACGTCAACGTTTTAATAAAACTAAAGAGTCTGGCTTCAAAGCCAAGCTGATGCTGCTAGGTTGTAGTTCTAATCCCAAGTACTTGACGACCTTGCAGGGAGAGTCAGAAATGCACTGCGAGAAGCAAGACGATGTGGTTAGTGGCAAGTCTGATTTTATTGTTATTTTTTTAATTTTTTCAATTCTATAGTCACTACCCACTTTTTCTTTTTATAACAAAAATTGAAAAAACTTAAAAGAGATTTTGTATTGAGGAAGTTCAAGCATTTACTTATGTTAGGTCGGACAAAGATGATCCTAACTTGTATAGAGTGGCATTTTGAGGTAAATTTCTCTCAGGCTGGGTATGGTTAGTCATGTATATTTGATTTAAGTGAGAAACACAAGAGAAGATAAGCATTGTTTAATGATTCTAACTTGGTGGATTAAATGAATTCTTATGGCATGTGATGAAATTTTGTTTATGTTGAATCCTAAGGAGATAGTTGCTTTTTCTTCTTAATCAAAATTCATCTTAGATAATTGGTGCTTTTCTCTGAGTTCTCTGAAATCAGATGATTGAGGTCTTTATTGTTGATAAGAAAACTCTTGATGTTAATTTAGAAATCATTGGTGCTGGAATAATCACCTGCTACTTAAGTAAAAGCGATGCAGTGCAAATATTGAGTTTGACCTAAAAGATGCTAAATTAAGTTCCTCGTGCAATGTGATTGGGATGTCATCTATAGGGTTTTGGGTTTTGTGGAGATCAGTCATGAATTTATTGTTTTTCTAATGCTTTCTTCTTCTCAACGTCTTGTGTCATTGTACGTTTTGAAGCAATGGAAAGTAACGAACATGAATGACTTTATCAAGATGACTTAAGGTTTCAAGCAAGAACTAGATTTGCATGAATCAAAGACAAGAGTAGCCGCATATGAATCCTTCTATCAACAAGATCATAATAGCTCCCCAATGCCATAATTGTGTCATCTGGGGATATGCATATACTATTCTTGGAAAACATGTCTCCACTGTTCTACATTGCTTGAAGGTTAGATTCTAGCAATAATATGCAACTTTATCACCATATATCATCTGCTTGGATTAGTTTAATGGGGATGGAAATGATGTAATACTTGTGGCAGATTTTAGGACTTGCTATTGACAACGATAATTCAGCTGAAGTTGTAATTCCCCCAAGTTTGATAATCATGTTTTGCTGTGAGACAAAGCTTTACTCTTATGTCATAGCCTCTTATTTCCTTTTCAAACACTGTGAATATTCATCAAACACTTTAATTGATACCAAAAACCAAATTTAAGGTTTCAGTGTTTTCTTCTCATAAATTAAGAGACTATATTGATGAAAAGCGCAGTTGAAACAAATAATTGATAGATTGATATAAAGACCCTGATAAATTAAAGATCCGACTTTAATTTTTAGGATATCATTCAGCCTAAACCCTCCACATCAATCATATTACAACGTCTAGCAACTTCTTATTTGGTCACTAAGCTTTCCATGTTTTCATTCATATGAAAATGCTTCAGTGTTTAAACTATACGTTAAGATATATGTAATGCCATTAACTTCAGAAGATAAATTTGTTGTTTAGATGATACAAATTTGAGTTTTAGTTGATTTTATAGAAATGTAACTACAACAAAGAAATCAGTAATAGACGCTATTGCCATCAGATAATTTAGTGATTATTGAAAAACGGTAGAGGGTAGTAGTTTCACAAACTTTCTAATTTTATCATGGACGTCTCTAGCACAGACGAAAATAAAAGCAATCAAAAACGAAATAATAAAATACCAGAAATTTGGTAACGCAGTTTGACACACCTTGCCTACGTCCACGTGGACCTCACCCAACTTAATAACTTTTACCTAAGTATAATAGATTTACTCAAGGCTTTACTGGGCCGACACCACTTAACCTTTGACACTATCTCTCAACCTCGCTTCCCGTAAAAGAATTTTACACCTAATAACACGACCGACTCGTGTTAATCTCGTCAGAGGATTTTTCTAAACTACTTTTACTTAAACAACAAATAATAAAAACAACTTAAGTACTCAATCAACTATGAACAGAACAACGATATACTTGAGATAAAAGAAGAACTTCCTTATGGTTTCAGCTTTTCGAAATGCATCTAAAAATCTGTTTACTAGTTGAACTAATTCATCCCAGCTTCAACAACTCCAATTAAACCAAACGGGATACTCCACACACCATGTATATCTCACGCACAAACCCAGAAGACCAAGTCCGGAAAATGGTAGCTAACCCATGGTGTTTTTCACTCACAACACGTGCACAACCCTAAATAAACAAGACTGGAAAAATTCAATACATTGACCCACGGTGTATTGCAATTTCCCAAAGACATACACGTACAACTATATTTTTTCAATAACAATTAACGCTCTTCACCTTCGTTATGCCACCCTTACATAATACTCACACACACCATGTTCGCTTTAACGCCCATTGCACAACTATGCTTTTCTTCTCTATCCGAAATCCATAAAATCATGTAAGCTGCGTTTTTCCTATTGTCTGGAAAACCCCTCTCAGATAAATGGTTGATGTCATTGTCAAAGCTCATTGACCACCCACGCTCTCGACTCGACTCCTTTAGTGAACTCCAGTCCGTACAAAGCTAGGCTTGCAACGTTCAAGTACTGATTAAACTTTGTTCAAAGAATGGACAGATCAATCTTCTCGTGAATTATACCATGGTCCTGTAGAAGTTTCAAATAGGTAGACCTATTCACAAAAATCAATCAATGCATAGTCACCACCAAACTTCCAACAATCCACACAAATTTCACACACATATGATGTATCAGATCCCCTCTCAAGATAGACTTTAATTCAAGATATGATTCTTTCTCAACTAGAAGATTATTCATATAGCTTTTGAATCCAAGTCATTATTAAATTAATACTTATATGTTCAATTAATAAATAATGCCAAAACTAATTACTTAGATATATAACATATATCCTAACAATTTTCCTTTTTTTGGCATTGTTTGTCACAAATATGAAACTCCTCCTAAATAACATAATTGGACATATAAGTATCAAATACACAAATCCATTTTTCCCCTTGGGACAAAAAGATGCCAAAAAGTACAACACATAGTCACGCATATACTTTAAAATCTCCCCCTGAATGGAACATTCACTATAAACAATCTGATGTCTCCCTCTTGAGACAAAATAGTATCAAAACGCATAATCATAAAAATCAACAATAGGTGCATCAGAAGAATCATAAGCACACCAAGATGATAATTTACCACCAGTTAATACACATACCAACATATCATTACTTACTTCAATTCTATCCTCATAAGACTGGTCAAATTTATAAACCCAAGCAATTAAAGATGAGTGTTGCTAGTGTCATGAGAGAGAGAGATACCTGAGAGAGAGACCCACACTGATGAGAGAGCTGAAGAGTCTTCGGTGGAGTCAAATAAAAGTCACAATGCAAACTACTAAAAAGATGAGACGACAATGGCAACATAAAAACTAAAGAACTAAAGAAGACAATTTTTTTTACGTTTCATTTTTTTAACAACAAAAAAAAAAACTTAAAAAATGTAAAGTACATAGTCTCTGTGCCCCTCGAAGAAATCTAAACCTAGCCTTATTCCTCATCATATTTTCTTTATCATCGATTTCTTCTTCTGCAGTAACTGATTTGTCCTCTGTCTGACTAGTTTTTTTAAAAGCAGTAACTAACTGTAAATCTGTACAATTTTTTGTTTTTCCTCTACTACGTTTTTGTGCTTATAATTGACCCTTTCGAATTCAGGTGTGCTTTAGTATCATAGGCTGCTGCTGGAAAATTAATGGAGAGTGTCTAGATTTTCGGTTTTGACATTTTTGAAACATCATTTATAACATCTTGTAGCATCTCGGTCTTATGTGCCCGATAACTTCGCAAAAATGACACGTGGGTATAAATATTCAATTCTTTCTCGATGTTTCTTCTTTTCGGACAGATTTGGACATATCATTTTTCTCCTCATTCACTTTAGAGCACTCACCCTTATAGCCAATGCCTTAAAGATCCCCTTTTAACCTTAACAATTTTCATTAACTTTTCTAGTTTTTTTGTGCCTCCATTCAACATTCTCAATCCCTTTTTCGGTACTTACTAATTTCATTCTAGCTTTACCAAGTTCATCTAATGTAGGCAACAACTTCTTCTCTAGATCTTGAATGATGTTCTTCATGGAAGTGTTGTCCTCCTTCTTGGTTTGTGTTTTTGAGTTGCATGTGGCAGAATTAAAGTCCTTGCAGATGTTCCAAAAGGAATTAAAACAATTAACTAATGAAAGTGAATAACAAAATTAGCATTTTAAAATGAGAAGAGAGACAGAACTAGGACCCTAACCTTATCTTAGCTATTAGTTACCCTTCTCAATAGGAGGATTTATGAGGAAGCTCCTCAGGAAAACCAGAACTTGAACAAAACCACAATTTCAAAAAGGGATAAGAATAATAGAGACAAAATATATTTGTGTCTACAATGAAAATGTTGATTTTTTGTCCCGAGGCATAGACTTCAAGTTCAAACACAACCTCCAAAAAAGACCACATCACATTGATATCATGTTTTTAAAGTATATTTATCATTCATAAACCACACATTCTAAAATGTAGACATGTTTGAAACAATTTAGTGATTAATAAGCTAAATTAAGAAAGACAGGCTCTTTTCAAAACAAAACCAGAATTTGGGGTAAGAATATGGTCTGGTTCTTAAGGAAACAAAATTTAAGAAGTGGGTTTCTCTAAATGTTGATCTTTCGTTGTTTTCTAGAGAGAACTAGAGAGAATACATACATCTTGTTGTTGATTCTCTATCAAATTGCCTTTCCACATTTC
>JAOTAX010000008.1:1436151-1476341 GCA_025629825.1 Erythroxylum guanchezii
TGATTCTGGTGTGCCATTTCCGAGGGTTGCCCGGATGGTTGCACAACCACTTACTTATGATTACTCCCATATATTTTTTATACACCTATGATTTTTATGATTCTGGTGTGCCATTTCCGAGGGTTGCCCGGATGGTTGCACAACCACTTACTTATGATTACTCCCATATATTTTAATCCTAAAACATTAAACAATATTTTTTATTAAAAATTTAATTAGCTATACTCTTATATTTTTACATAATCATTTCAAATTTAGGTTGTTTATTTATATATATTAAAGAAATTTAGATTTGTATACATATTTTTAAATAAATATTTTCCATTTACAATTAACAGTATGGTTCACTTGAATTAATCACATAACTAATCGCTGTTTAAACTAGAATTTGTATGGAACATGATTTATATTTAGGATTGGAATAAAACATTATGAAGATAATCAGGAAAGCTGTATTCTTACTACTTAGGCCAAGAGGCCCAAGACAGCTCAAGAAATTGCTTCTAAGGTCTAGTTCATTATACTTGGGCCAGGCCTTAAACAGGGATAGGAGCATTCTAATTCCAGCGCACAAACAATCTCATTCAAGTAACCAAACGGACGATCTATAAAACCCTTCACCTTCAGTAAAAATACTGCTTGGATCAAAGACCCGCACGTTCTTCTCCGATCAGCAAACGATGGCACCCAAAAACGACACCCAGACTACGTCGTTCACCGCCCAATCAGACTCGCTGGCGACCACTGTAGACCCGATCTTCCACATCATCAGAGTCCTTCCGTTCTCCTTCCTCCGGCCTCCGCGCCTCCGCCTTAAACTCCCCTCCCTCACCCTCCCCTCTCCAATGACCGTCTACGCCCTAATCCTGCTCACATACTTCATGGTCGTCTCTGGATTCATCTACGATGTTATAGTCGAGCCGCCGGGCATCGGATCCACGCAGGATCCCGCTACTGGCTCCATCCGGCCCGTCGTGTTCCTACCCGGCCGCGTCAACGGCCAGTACATCATTGAGGGTCTCTCGTCAGGGTTCATGTTCGTGCTCGGCGGAATCGGGATTGTTCTCCTGGATCTTGCGCTCGACAAGAATCGAGCGAAGAGCGTGAAGGTATCGTACGCGACGGCAGGGATTTCTTCGGTAGTGATCGCTTACATTATGAGTATGCTTTTCATTCGCATCAAGATTCCTGGTTATCTTAGATGAGGGTTTTCAATTCGTGATGAGTTTACACATCGCTTATGTTATACTGCTCGTGGATTGAAAGATTTTGTCGATTTAGTCGTTTTTAAGATAGACTGGAAATGTAGAAATTATGGGCTTTTTAATGAGATTATTCAATATGCTCATATCATGAATGGCTTCTGAGATTCTGAATTCATAAGTATGTGTCTGTTGACTTGGTTTCAAGTTTGGCGTGAGCCTTAAAGCTTCTTTTTAGCATCTAGAAAGTTGCAAATATCTAATGTTGAGTATCTGTAAACATCAACAGTCTGAATGATTAGACTTGCTTCAATGGGTAATGAAAGATGAGAGATCTAATTAGATATTAGATAATTGGAAAAATAGTTTCTTCTCAGTTCATTGTTTTGAGTTTTGAGTAGAAGCTACGCACTAGTTTAGAGGAGTGTATGTGCACTAGTGTCGCCTAAAATGCACTTCTTAGCTGCTGATATTAGAGGATTGACCTTGCCTAAAGACCTTAGTATCGTCACTCGTGTTAGTGACAACTGCTTCCTTTACTAATGGCTTCACGATTTTTGCTTCTTTCTCATCGACCTTATACTTGATAAGAAATACTGTATGGGTAAGTGATTTATTTTTCATATCTTTAGCATCTGTTTTGTCTGATCTTGTCATGATATAAGTAGGTCATGGGGCAATGGCGCAGATATAAGTAGGTCATGGGGCAATGACGTTTGCGCCATTGCTATCATGAGCTCTAGAATTATGACGGATCTTCCCATTGCCATTTGTAACATAATCCTTTGAAAATAGATGGCAAAGCATCTGAGAAATCTTATTCAACATGTTATCTAGCTTGCTACATGAGTAAAGGCATATGTGACATTTTTTAGTAGTGAATGCCTTAACGCAATGGAAAATGTTACCTAGTTTGCTCTTTCTCCACAAATCTGTGTGAATAATGTGGTCATGCATGCTTGGCAATTTATAATGGTAATCAGTGGTGATTACAGGAGAATATGGTTGTTGATTTAATTTATGTTTCTTTTTGTCATTCTCTAAAGGGGTTTCTTTGCCCCATCAGAAACATGAAGGGAGAATACTTGTTGCAAATTGAATGGGTTTTTAGTTGGTGAAAATTTATCTCTACACAACACAAAGTTGATATTTAGGTAGTTTGTCATCATATTCTTGCAATTGTTGATGATAAAATTGTTAGTTGACGAAATTTTACTTTTACATAATGCAAAAGTTGATATTCAGCAAGTGTTGTTGATATGGGACTGCTTTATGCCTCTTCTGTGCCTTCCCTTACATAGACTTGTTCCAATCTATTACTTTTCCTCCAGTTACGTGGGAAACTAACGGACCAAAGTCCTCTAAAACTCTCCCGCATCCATTCTCTAAGATTGCTGCAATAATATTTAGGACGATTGAAGAGTAAGGTTCACCATTGATTGATGCAACTGCAACTTATGGATATCCACCTCATTATGCATGTCAATAGTGACTTAGTCTAGCTCTATTGTTGTGTGGCTAGTGAAAAACTGTGAAGAAGTTGGAAAATGGAATGCAATAGAAGAAGAATTGTTGATGGGAATGGGTTAAGTTTGGGCTGGATTTTGTCTACCGTCACCCGGTCCGCAAGTAGGCAATAATGAGCCTTTTGCCTTGCTTACCCGAATGATACGGTCCCAAGTTAAACTACCATCATGTGACCCACAAGCACCGGTCTTTATCAACATTGAGCTGTTGCCGTCTGCAATTGCCCGTGTCTTTACCCATTTTATCTAACTTCCAATCATGAACATTAGAAGAATCAGAACTCATCACAGGAGGATTCATGTTACAAGAGAAGTGTGACTTCATATTTAAAAAAGTTTGCAACTGAAATGTTCCAATTTCCGCTAAACTATGCACAAGCCTTGAACCCATTATCTGGTTTTAAGAGGGTGAGGCAGAGGGAGGTAGGGTTGCTTTGATGAATATGAACACAGCTACCTAGATAGGAGGTAAAGCAGCTTGTGATGCAAATTGTGTAGAAGGACGACGTCGACGTGACCATTTTTAAGTGCTAGGATTCAGTCGACAAGGTACTAGAAACGGCAAGGGTCCCCAGACATGTATAAATCTGAGTAAAAGTACTTTGAAATAGGTTATCTGTCGTTATAAAACTCATCGTTGCGATCCACTAACGTCAGCAATTGTCTTTGAGCCCGAAGATGATAGATCTCAATAAATATAGTCCACTCATATGATGATTAATTCTAGACGAGTGAATCTGTATTTTTGTATTATATTATTTGTACCTGTTGCTGGCATACATCTATTTGAAGGAGATAAACTACAATAGAGGGTTGAACACTCGAGTTTAGCGTAACTTATTTTGAATTTGCTCACTTTTTATGTATCTTAACATTGTTAACGGCATAATTTACAGTTTAGGCATTTTACAATATTTAAACATGTTTTTAAATGTAATTTATAACTTTTTTTTTTTCGAAAACTTCTATTTCCAATTAGGATACTCCAATATTTATCATTATTTAAGTCGCCATATAAAATATTATAAGAGTTAAAAATATATATGATAAATTATCAAAAAGTGATTAATACGGTAAAAGTCTCATAATTTAGAATATATCCAAATGCTCTTAAAGGAGTTCTGATCTGATGGTGTCTTATCTCTCGCATTCCTTAATTATGTTATTCCTTGAAAGAACAGCCTGTCATGGGTCACTACACTCGAGGATGTACATCTTAAACATAATAAAGATATACAGTAATTGTTGCACGCATCAATCCAAATGCTGAATAGATAAAAGTCCTAAACAGAATGGAAAATTGGTCATTCAAACAAACACTCTGACTCCTAACATCACCACAGAAAACTCAATTATTGACAATGACATTAACCATTTCAATAAGAATTCGGGGACAACAAGAAAATCGCATCACATTCCCTCCTTGTTTGTTCTATTGTCTCAAACATTATCAGGTTCAGTTAAAGAATCCTAAAACAACAAAAAGAGCACACGCACACCCACACGCACACGTCCATATAATCTTCTGTTTTGATAAGAGAATCCATAAAGAAATTGCAGTTGCAAATTAAGTTTAGTAATTTGGTTACGAGACACATACAGGATGGACACAAACACCGAAACAACCTTTTCGTGTTTGTTTTAACTGTTTGGTCGGTGAAGGAGACTATGACCGTGATTGCCTATTGCTTTGTCCGACAGCTTTGACGTTTCTCACAAGAAGTTTACTTAAAAAATTGTAAACTTTTTGCGCTATCAACGCTAGATTTACTCAAGGCGTCCCAAAGTCTCCATCTTTCCCTACAACTCTCCATTTGGGACTGATTAGATTCCTTTATCAAAGTTTTTCTCTTCCTATTCGTCTCACTGTACCAACGTCCTTATTTACTTCGTCACTGAAAAAGTACCGAAAATTCGAAGTGGGTCTTTGTTCCTTCTAGTAATTGTTGTTGTATAGCTACTGTTCTAGTGAGACCCCCGTAGAGTTGAGCGAGAGAGTGTGTGTGGGAGCTATGTTGTGTAGTCGTGAGATTTTGAACTTCTTGGTGAAGAAAGATGTGAGGAAGATGCTCAAGCGCAAGGACAGTGATGCCGGTGAAACAGGTTTGCTACTTTATGCTTATTATTTTGCTTCTAAATCACCCATTTCTGTTCGAGTTTCAGAGTTCTTGTTTATTTCAGTTTTTATTCTTGGGAATGTTTGACTCCTCTAGTTTGCATCTGGGAAGTATTGTTCTTTTTCTTTCTGGATTTTGAAGAGATTCTCTTGGGTGGTGTTTAGTATCGACACTTTGAACTTTGAAGGCTCTGTTTTTCTCTCTCTCTTTTTTTTTTCAAAATTACACCTTTAATTGCTCTTGTTTCTTTAATTCCCTTTTCTCAACAGGCAATCGCTATGTTTTTTCCCAAAATAGTCTTCTGATTCCTTGCGGTTGGTTAAATTAGTAGCAGTTACCAAAAGTTATAGCCTTGCTCTTGCCTGGTTAGCCTTGTGTCCTTTTTTAAGCTTTGAATGTCCAGTAAGCTGTATGTTTTTATGCTATAGTTTATATAAATTTCTCGGATAAAGTGGTTGATCTTGAGTTTATTGTTGCATGCGACAATGCCCTGGTTTCAATTTCAGCAAACTAGTGCCTTTGTTCTTCTTTCTCTTTTAAGCGTTCAATTTGGTCAGGAAATTGCATTAATAAGTGCAACAATTGTTACTCTGACATTATCTGATATATGCATCTGTTTCATTCGGTTAACAATTCAGACAGAGCTTTGGAAGAGTTGCGGGCTTCGTTTTTTAGCAGATTTTGCTTTTTTGGAAACACAAAGCGACAAGAGAGACGTCTGCTCAACCCCGTAGTTGCTCTTACATTCAACTTTGTGGTTGCTGTTGGAATTATTTTCGTGAACAAATGGGTTTGTGTTCAAACAATTTTGAAAGCCTTCTCTAATTGTTTGTTACTTTTACTGTAATTGAACCAGTTATATTATGTCTGTTTAACTTTTTCTTTTCTTTTCTTCTCTCAGGTGCTTCAAGGAATTGGATTCCAATTTCCCATATGTCTTAGTTTCATTCATTATGCAATAAGCTGGTCGCTGATGGCCATTTTAAAAGCTTTTTCTTTACTTCCAGCTGCTCCGCCATCAAAACAAGCTGGATTTATTCTATTTACTCTTGGATTTGTTATGTCTCTATCCACTGGTCTGGCTAATGTCAGCTTGAAATACAACAGGTAAGCAAATTATCCTTATCAGCATCACGCGGGGTATAAAGTTTTGTTTTTAATGTGTTTCACGTTTATTTCAGTGTGGGTTTCTATCAGATGGCTAAGATTGCTGTGACTCCATCGATTGTTCTGGCTGAGTTTGTATGGTTTAAAAAGAGAGTTTCTTTCTGCAAGGTATACTTTGTCCATTCGATGCTCTTTTCTTATACTCATCCATGTCCAGATTTTTTTCCCTTAAGATGAATTCTTTATAATTGACTGCTGCTTGAAACATGAATAATGGTGTTCTTTTTTTCCTCTTGATAATATCAAGCAATTCTCCTATATTAAATTTGTTTAATATGCTGGTGAATTGGGTCCTGAAACAATCTCTAATAGATTCCTTTACATAATTCACTCACATACATAATATTTCAATAAGAAGATGACATTCATGAGAACTTTATGGAAGCCCATCCTTTCTGACCACACAGAGAAATCTCTCAGGTGATTTCTCTTACAGCGGTGTCCTTTGGGGTTGCGGTGGCTACAGTGACTGATTTACAGTTTAGCCTCTTTGGTGCTTGTGTGGCATTGGCGTGGATAATTCCCAGTGCAGTGAACAAGATCCTATGGTCTACTTTGCAGCAGCGAGAAAACTGGACAGCCTTGGCGTATGTTACAAGTTCTTTTCTTTTCCTTTTCTATGTCTATTTTTATGGTTGGTTTTTGATAGATACAATTAATGTTGTTTTTTACCTGAATTACAAATCATAAACAGGTTAATGTGGAAGACAACACCGATTACGTTATTTTTCCTGGCTACTTTGGTTCCTTTCTTGGATCCTCCTGGTGTCTTATCCTATGATTGGAGCTTCACCAATACAATGCTGATACTCCTGTCCGCTTTCCTTGGCTTCTTGCTTCAATGGTCAGGTGCATTGGCGCTTGGGTGAGTGAGACCTGATTCTTCCAAGAATCTTGCTTGCCACTACTTAGGTGTTTCAATTATAATCCCAATCCTATGATACATCATTATAGTGGAGTTTTGAGCTTAGGTTCAACAATCACTCTCTTAATATTACAACCCATAAATTCAACTGGATCTTACCCCTTGTATTGCATCTCGCCGAATGTATATATTGCTGCCAACTATATCATAATCTGTAATTCTGGTGTTTTGTGGGATATGATGTGGCCAAGACGACATAGAACAGGAGATTAGTGTTTTCTCTATTATGTCCAGATTTTAAAATTTCAGTTACCATACCTTTTCCGAAGGGGGATTACTTCGAAAATCGATGGCCTTATGTATGCTTATCGACCTTGGCTACATTTTTTCTTTGGGGAGGTCTGACTAGTAAATTGCAAACATTCTTTCGACCTTTTCAGATCATTGCTTCATCGATCACCAACTAACCCTCATCGATCAGAATATGTTGAAACATTAGTTTACGTAACTGGTCTGAAGTTCTCTTTTTATGCATCAGTAGCAAGAAAATTGATGAACAGTGATATTGAGTGCAAAGGTGAAGAGAAAAGGCTACAATATATGAATATGAAAAATCTGACAGACAGAGGGAATGTGCTAGGCAAAAGATGTACTTATATATTGGGGGATTAGGTGGTAAAGCTGCAGAATTGGATAGGGAGGGAGCTTGAAACTAAGAACTTTACCAATATATTGCTTTGGTTTAAAATCTTCATTGGAAATTATGACAGAAATGATTCTATGCAGGCTATTGTAGCTTGAAAATGCCTGTGATTTCTTACATCATTGACTTTATCCTGTTCACTTTCCAGAGCTACATCTGCTGTTTCACATGTGGTTCTCGGTCAGTTTAAGACATGCGTTGTGCTTCTCGGAAGTTACTACCTTTTCAGCTCCAACCCTGGTGCTACCAGTATCTGCGGGGCATTCACAGCTATTCTTGGTATGTCCGCTTACACTTACCTCAATCTGCGGACTTCTAAGGTGCAATCAGGGAAATCATCTCCAAGAGAACCTTCTTCACCAAAATCAAGGTTAAGCAAAGAAAATGGAGATAGTTGTGGAAGCTACGGTCCGGATTCTGTTTGATGTTTTCCTCCGTGGATTGCGCTAAACATTTCGCCAACACCGGATCCCTGAATTGTCGTCCTTCCACACCGTCTTTGTGAAGATGACACGAGAACGGATTTTTTGCTTGACTCAGAATTCTTTTCATCTACATTTCTTTGGCCTTTGATCTGAATTCTAACTTTAGGAATAGAATTAGGAGCACATTTGTTTCCAGCACTCGGCTGATCATGAATTTGAAGTAAACTCCAGTTTCAAGTTCTTGCATATAGAGATAGAGACCAGTTCTGGTTTACTAATCTTGCATATGATGTACATATGGAAGTTTTTCATTCCGTCTCATAAATGCAATGTTCTATGATTTTTGTTTGGCATTCAAGCTTGAAACTTTCCATCTTTCTCCAATTTCTATCAAACGTATAGATTAATTTGATGTACTATCATTCAAGTGATTCCAATTCCAAATAAAATTTCAATCTTTAGATTTTGGTTAATCAAGTATTATCGATAAAATTTCTCAACTTTCAAGTAGGAGGACGTCTTGACAAATAGAGATGTTCTTATGGAATATTTAAAAAAATGGATTTTTACAATGGAGGCTGTTCAATAAAAGATCTTTTATTTTTATTATTACATAATCTAGTACAATTTTAAATTTTAAATTTATTTTATTTTAAAGTTGGTGACAAATTTTTTTAATTTTTTAATTTATTTATTTGACTCAATTTAGATATAGTACTGCATCCAAATGTTTTAATTCAAAGTTTTAATGATTAAGTAAAGAGACTTAGATTTTCTCAACAAAAAGAGAATAAATGTCATTATATAAGATCTTAAATTATATCTAAATGAAAATACCTGTGTAATCTGAGTTTTTTCTGCTGGTGAGCTATACACACACACACACTCAGCAACAAGAACCAGATACATACAGTCGATGCAAACTCTACAAATTCGATTATGTTAGAGCCAAAAATACGTCTCCAGAGGCTGACATGAGAGAAAAGAGAGCAAGCTAGAACCAAGGATGACTTCCCAGAACGAGCAACATCTGTGAGGCACAGACACATTTGATCCACAAAATGCATTCCGGCAAGTCATCCTTGGCTCAAACCTACTCACTATCTCACCATGCAAGACCTCTCGAGACAAGACATGCACACATTCAACTATGTATGTATTACATATACTATCTTCCTTTGCCACATGTACTTGAGCTGCAACTCTATCCAACTATTTATAAGCTACTTGTTAGGGTCAAATCAAGTTAGCCCAGGCAAAGGCATATATTCAAAGTACAAGAAGCTTTTCAGTGAAGCGAACACTTTCTTTCTGCTTATAAAGGGTATGACCGACCACATGCCATGGCACTAGAAAAGAGCACCAAATTCTATTGTCTTCTTAACCCTTCCTCTCATCCATAGGGCTTACGGAATACAGAGAAAAGGCATAAAATCAGCTCTACTTTGAATCAAATAGAGTCATTGACTTTCCAGAGAGGGAATAGAATATGTTCATGAACATCCACAGTGGCTGTTGGTCATGAATACTCTCGAAGATCGATCTAGGTTAAACCTAATAATGTGTATAAAACTTAAACCCCTTAAGCATTAAACTCTTGCTTAATGTAATTCTAAAATAGCCAGGTTCTATATGTAAAATCACCTCGAAGGTCGACCACTATGGAGGTCGCAGCAATAACATCAGGGCCTGTCAAGAACCTGACGGCCATAGCAAAACTTGCCTCCACAAGCTGTATAATCTTGGGTTGCAAGGCCATGAACAATCCTGTTAAGCAAATTTACAGGCTTAGTTAATTGTATACCAGAAAAATAAAGGGAATGTTCGATCTTTCTTCTACTATTCTGGATCCAATACGTGAGTAAATTATGCACATAAACTTAACATAGTCATTCCTAGATCGGCGTCTGATAATACTGGTGTCGATCCTGGAAAC
This sequence comes from Erythroxylum guanchezii, assembly GCA_025629825.1. Lineage (NCBI taxonomy): Eukaryota > Viridiplantae > Streptophyta > Magnoliopsida > Malpighiales > Erythroxylaceae > Erythroxylum > Erythroxylum guanchezii. The sequence goes on from JAOTAX010000008.1 coordinate 1,446,093, forward strand.
ACAATATATCTCCAGAATATCAAGTTGTTACTTAGGATTTAGCATAATTGTTGTAGGGCAATGATAATGTGTTTACTTTAATTATAAGTTAAAACAAGTGGATAAGAAAAAGAGAACTATATTTGATGTTCTTGCGTAACCAAGCTTGTATATGGAAATTTTGGAATACAAATTCCAAGTGCAACAGAAAGAGAGCTATTCAACTTTGGTACGTTATGTTTTCTTAATTAATCACACGAAAAAGAGTTTTGTGATCATGAGAAAATAATTAGAAGGAAGAGATCGAACATAATGCATGATTCATAAGCTTTGGAACATGAAAATTAAGAATTACAAAAAGAAAAATATATACCTAGTCATTATTTTTATAATTTTCATTATTTAAATTATTTCTGTACTTCAATAAACTATGTATAAAAAGGGCAAAAAATAAAGAAAATAAAATGACATTTATTACAAGTTTATGCCATTGATTAAAAAATTAAAATAATTAATCAAAATGATATTAATTGAATTTTAAGTCAACCCTCTGAATTAGAGATTTAAGGTTCAACTAATATTATTTTGTAATAAAATTAAAGATTTTAAAATATGATTAAAGGAGATTAATTGAAAAAAAGACTATTAAATGAAATTATTTAATTAATTTTGATTTATAAAAATTGATTAATTTATGAAACTTACCGATTAATTAATAAATTGGTCGATTTTAACACAAAGAGTTATTAAAATAAATCGAACTTAAAATTTAAAACCAAACAAAAAAATTAGTTAGTTCAAAAATTTCACAGTTAAACCAACCAAGCCTATCGAATTTTTTAATCATTATTTAAGATAGATTCATGTTAAGGGTGAGAAAAATAGTTTAATCCAATTCAAAGTTAAGAAATGATATTTTAATTAATCGAAATTTAAATCAATTTCAAATATGATAAATTATTCAAAAGTTTGGATTAAAAAATTCAATAAGCCAAATCTTTTCTTCTTAAAATAATATTAATTTAATTAAAAATTTTAAGATTACAATTATATTAATTACATTAAAAATAATATTATTTTAAATAAAGTGACTTAAACTATTGTTACTATTCCATTCTAGTTAAACTAAACTAAAGTCGGTTCAGACCACCTCTTCCAAAGGTTCGGGCTGGGGCTTATTGAAGTAGAGACGTCAACCAGACAAAGAAGTTGTCATATGACCAGAGCTTTTCCTGTCACTGATGCAAGTTGTCGGCTCATTTCTTTACAGAGAAATTATTAAAAGACCTGACGATCAATTGGCATGCTCAGAGTGAAAACTTTGATGCACGCACTATTTCCAAGCATCTCAATGTCTAAACACACAGACAAGTAAATCTGTCCAAATCAATTCTGAGAAGACAAAATCCGAATTTGTCTCCAATTCTAGTACTACAGCATTGCAACAGCAAGAATCCAAGTCGGTAAATAATAGTTAAACTAAAAGGTCATGTGATCCCACTGAAAAATGAAGATGACGAGACTGCTCTGATCTGACAATAGATTCGACCAAACAATGAATTTAAACGGGAAAGTTTTGGAACTACACATTCAAGCATTCACATGAAAATTTTCTGAGGGAACAAAAGCTAGAAGTGTCTTCCACGTGCTAATATATAATGAAATACACTGGTTATCTTGCAGATGAACATGCATACACCTCTACGTGTAATTTGCACTCGATCCAACGTCTAAATTTTGTCTTATAGCTTATTCTAACTCTTTAGTTCGCGAAATTTCTTCATTCTATCTCGTTCAGCTGTCCGAAAAGCCTTGCTTTGATATACTGTAGTATGCTTATATTTGCTCTTTTCTTCATCAAAATTAAATCCCAAGAAGCAAGTAATAGAGTATTGTGATTGGCAAAGCAATCAACATTCCAAAGATAACCCTGCAAAAAATTGCAAAGAAAGAGCTTACCTTTGTTATATTATAATCCTTTTTTCTCCATGGAAACTTACACCTTCTTTATAAGTTTTGTGATGTTAGAAACTGAGAGGTAGTGTTTGTTGTATGGAATAATGGTAATACTTACGCTGTGCTAAGTACGTCAGGGTGTACATTGTACTCCTTGGAAAATACAAAAGGAACGATCCCTTGAGGAAGAGCCGACTGAAAATAAGTAATCCAATGAAATCCTGTTAGTACCGGTTAAGGAACTTGTAAAAATTTGTTGATAAAATCTATGATATTACATGTTTAACATTTACCTGTACTACTGCTACGTGTAGAAGGACACCTCGAAGGCCGACTGCTATGGAGGTCGCAGCAATCACTGCAGGGCCTGTCAGGAACCTGACAGCCATGGCAAAAGTTGCCACAGATTTTCCACAAGCTATGATCTTGGGTTGCAATGCCATGAACAATCCTGTTAAGCAGTTTTACAGGTTTTGTTAAGTGTATATCGGAAAAGGGAAGGAAATGTTTGATCTTTTCTACTGTTCTGGATCCAATTCTGTGAGTAAATTATGTACCTAAACTGAACATAGCCATTCCCAGACCTGCACTGGATAATATTGCTATAGATCCACTAATGATTGACGGCATTTGTATGTCCCACCTGGAAACACAATTCCAACAAACAGTTGATAAGAGTTTCTGACATGATAAACAGTTTTCTTAGGTAATCACACGAAAGATAGAGTTTTGTGGTGATGAGAAGCATAAATTAGAAGGAAAAGATCAAACATGTGACTTTGGACCAAGAAAATTTAAGTACCTGAAGGATATCAGAGACCAGACAACCCCTAAGAGGCTTGAGTAAGTGTTGGGGTTTCTGATAAGCTTCCTCCACACCATAATAAGTATGAGTCTTGTCATGACACTTGCAGGTGGCATCTGATTCTTCCTTGTTCCTAATTCTCCTTCCATGTCTACCTTCTTTTGGCATGTGAATGGAGACCCACTTGTTGGCAGCTTCGATGATTCATCCTCTAAATCCATGCCTTTCTCTCCATTACTGATTTTCCCACCAGGACTCATTTTTTCAATCAACTCCTGCATAGCTGCATCAACAATTTAACTGAAGAATTTTTGTTGGAATGGTAAACCTTTTAGATCAAGCGACTAATCACTACCAAATTGTGGTTTAAGCACCTTTTGAAGCGGCATTCTCTTGTTGGAGCCCACCAGCTTTGGAGTAGTCAGCACAGTTTAGATTTCCTTCAGAAACCGGTGAAGCAGTTGAGCTCCAAACGAACATGTGGAGCTCTTTGTTGGGCACTCCACCAGTTTCCTTCTTCCTATGAGCATCACTTGTACTAGACCCTGAAAACGTAGGAATTGGAGGGGAATATGGAGGAACCGGACCGCTATTGTTAAACAACTCACCACTCATACTCCTGCCTCCACGGTTCTTCCCTTTCTTAAACATATCATCGTCAAAGTTTGAAGTCCTTGGTGTTGGACCTTTGGATGATTGCAATGAGTAAACATCACCAAAGTATCCGTGTTTTGGACTTGGTGCTTTGCTAGCGAACATGGCGTAAAAATCAGCCTGATTAAAGCTAGAAGCTCTTGGGGTTGGTCCTCGTGAAGATTGTACAGAGTAGATCTCAACACCGGTAAGATTGGAAGCTCTTGGAGTTATTGAAGTTAAAGAGTTGCGTCCATGAGACTTGAACGAAGAAACTACTGAAGAGGCACCTGATCTTCGAACCATTACATGGAGCTTACCATCATCACCGATTTCTGCATCAGCTTGTAATGGTTCTCTTCCATTGAGTGACACAACATCAGAATCAACTCTAAAGCTGGTAATAGAACCAGCAGTCTCAGGAAATTGTTCAGAGATGAGCAGCTTAGCTCCTCTATACTCAAACATGAAGAGCATGAGAGTGTACCATATTACACTCTGCAGAACAACAATTTGGACCATGAGATTGCCGGAGAAATCTCCATACATGGCTTTCAAAAGTGGGATTCCCATGACAAGAGTGTTAGGTAGAGTTGACAAAGAGAAGAGTGTGATCATCCACTCCAAGTTTCCCCGTTTACTAAGTGCCTGCCATAGAAAGAGAGCTCCAAGAATGACCACCTTCTGCAAAGAATCCGCCGAAATGAAACGATAGTTCATTGCATAAGGATCATTGGAAGAGATGACGTGGAAGGAGAGAAATGGAACTGCGAAGACTGCAACAAAACGGTTGATCCCAGAACACTGCGATGGTGTGAAAATCTTCCACCACCTCACTGAGCCATAGGCTAGTATCATGGCAACGTATAGAGGCACAATCGCAGCAAGAACATCGTATATATCTTTACCACTAATCATGGTTTATTGGGGAGAGAGAGTCGGAGTTGGGTGTCTAGCTCCGGTTTTCCGCTTAGTTTAAGAAGACGAGACCAGAGAACAGGACAGAAATGGATGCTTCTCATCTTCTTATAGAAGAGATTCGCGTTCTTGAAGACGTGTTGTGCGCGACGCATTAAACTGACGAAATAATGCTAGAAATGTAAATTATAAAATTAAGTTCAAATTAATCATACAATTTTTATTCCAATGTAAATAAATCTTAATTTTCTAATATTAACAAATTCACCTCAAACTTTTTAATTTTAAATACTTTATTCATTTAATATAATTAATTAAATTTACTTTAATTTATAATATTTCAAAATTTTAATAGTTGTTAGCTTGATAAAGCATGTAATATAAATTAATTATATTACTGGAATAAAGGTTTGATGAAAATTTTCAAAAATTAAGATTAATTTAACAAAAACAAAAATTTTGAGATTTATGTGTAATTAAAATAAAAGTTTATGTATCAATTTGAATTAAAAACAATGATTAAAAACTCAACCAATTTTGCCTGTTTAATTGTAAAAATTTTGAACTATCCAAATTTTTTATTCGATTCACTATAATAACTCTTATCATTAAAAACTGATCAATTAGTTAATTAATTGATTAATTTGTATTAATTAATATTAATTAATAAATCCTTATTAATTAATGTAAATCAAATAATTTTTATTTAATAATTTTTTTAATTAAACTTTAAAAATTTTAACAGGTAAGTGTAATTTCTTTTTAATTATATTTTAAATTCTTTAATTTTATTCAATCTTTAGCTAATTTTATAACGGTCTAATACCTGTTAAACTTTTAAATCTCTTGTTTATCGGTTTAACTTCCAGTCCAGTTTTAAAACATTGATTAAAAAATGAAATATTATAATATTTATAATAATAAATTCTCTAATAAAAGAGAAAATATTGGAGAAGAAAAAGAAAGATGATAGCCTACAAACTGAGAAGAAAGGAAAAGATATTGGAATACAAATAACGATTAAGAAATTATAATAAATTATTGAAAACAATAAGTACTAATTAAATTTACATTTTTAAATTTTAATAGGCAAATAGATATTAAACAATTGACTTTCCACGATTTGGAGTAGGCCCTAATAACGCTTGACGATGGTCAACTCATATCGGATTCGTTTCTATTCTAGTCTAGTTTGATTTTTTTAAGAGGTAGTTCTAAATTTAATTCGAATCTATTTAGATTATTTAAAACAATATTGTTTAGAAAAAATGTATGATACGATACATATGGAAATTATGTCGTTTAACAATTAGGCCAGTTATGCTTTATAAGGTAGAGTGTTAGAAATACCTAACTTACCCCTAAAAGTTGGATAAAGAAGAGAAAGTTTGCACACTATTATAAATTGTTGAGTGCTTTTATACTTGTCCAATGTGAAATTCCTGACACACCCTCTTCAACCTAGAGTAGGGTTGGATATCTGATAGGTATATTGAGCAAAGGGACATAACTGGGTATCACCTCAAACCATCAAGACAAGCAGGTTTTGATACCATGTTAGAAAGATCTAACTCACCCCCAAAAGCTAGCTCAAGAGGGAGGAGGTTTGCACATTATTATAAATTGTTGAATGCTCTTATATTTGTTCAATGTGAGATTTCTGACATAGAGTGTTGACCCATTAAATATGTACATAATCATGAGCTAATAGTGATAGCGATAAGAATGTTCCGTTAGATGTGTAACCTTAGTAGCAGATATAAGGCTAGGAAAAAAATGATAAGGGATAAATTAAAGGTGATTGATATTATTTAAAAATTAATAGAGATAAGGATTAGGTAGTTTGGATATATTAAGAGGAGACATCCAAATACTTCAATGAAAAGATGCGAAAAAATTATATTTAGAGACTATAACATAAAAAAAGAAAGACTTAAGAAGAATTAGAGGGAAGTAGTCAAGAATGATATTACATCGCTGAAACTTAACAAAGACATGACTCGCAATAAAAAACTTTGACGTAGTAAAATATAGATAAAAATTTCTCATAAAAAGACCATTGTTGTTCTTAGAAGTCATTTAGCATTTTGCTCTTATACTTAGCCTAAACTTTTAAATATGTAGTACTTAGCTTATTATTATTATTATTATTAGACAATTTTTTAATTCTTAATTTTTTAAGTTTTAATTTGTTTAATTTATTGCAAATATATATACACATGTTGGCTATGATTGAGTTGTAGCATCTGAGATAATAAGTTTAGATTTATTTAAAACTTGTATAAAAAATAGTTTTATTTTAGATTATTTGAGTGGAATTCATCTCTAAAAAGAAAAATTGGAGTCACTTTGAGGACGGATCTGATAGTTTCCAATTTCCTAAATTCATAAGACAGAAGTAAATCAGTTCTAAGACAGTAAGTAGATTGCTAAGTCAGGCTTTGGCCGGACAGTGACGTTGATTTAAATTTGGAACGCAATGAATTCTTCAAACAAGGAGGAGTTTGGAATACAACATATTTCCCATCGCCCAAACCACTTTCTGACTTCCCGACAACCATTTTAGCTGTCTATGATTCATCACAAACAAAATAATTTACACCAATCTGGCAAATAATCACATAATTAAATAAATTTAATCATAGACTATAACAAAATTAGAATGGCGTGACAATCTTTAAACTATTAATCAAATAAAAAATTTACTGCATCTAATTAATTTTAATTTTAATTTAAAAAGTTTCAAATATAATATAATATGAACACTATCACAAGATTATATTAAACTAATTTTTTAATTATGTCGCTAAATTAATAATAATACAAACATATTTAAAGCTTAAATTTGGATAATATTTTTTTATAAGCACATTTGGATCATTCTCTCTTGGCACTATCGCCTCCTCATTGCTTCACTGACCCAACTCTCCTTCCTCTCTTTCGATTCTCCCTATGATTACAGCTTACCCTGTTTTCTCTTCTTTTTCAAGCAACCATTGAAACGCATTCCTCCTCTTTGTTGGACTCTTCATGATTACCTAAAAAAGTTAGCTCGGAAACAAGGACCACTGGTGTTTCATCTTGTATGTTGTTGTACCCAGTATATTCAAACTTGTTCTCTGACTGTTAAAAATGGCTCGCGAATTAGTCCAAGGTATGTCCCTGAAAGTTTAGTTTTTGAGATGCATAAAAACATACATACCTATGGAATAAGTTTAAAGAACTGTAATGGAGCTTCTTTAGTAGGTTACATCTCTCAAACTTTACACAGAACTTAACCTGTGGATTGACTGAATGAAATGCAGTGATTTCTCCAGCATCAGCTGACCTGGAATCAGGGGATCATAGCTCACATTCAGCAGAACCATTTCCAAACTTTTACTTCTTCATAGGAGCAGTAGTTGTGGTGATAGTGTTAATGACCGTGATCATACTCTGCTGGAAACTTTTCAAAACAGAAGACGTGATGAAAGATTTAAAACAGAGCAAGGCACAGCAAGGTAAAATAGAGTTGAACTTATGTGATGAATAGTATCATTTATATTAAAGCTCTAATGCTCTTAAGTCTTCAAATGTTTTGTAGCGAGCCAAGAATTGTGGAGTGGGAACCTCCGTACTGTAAACTATTTCGATTTTCAGACATTGAAGAGGGCAACCAGGAACTTTAATTCTGCTTATTTTCTTGGCAGAGGTGGATTTGGACCTGTTTACAGGGTATTCTTATTCTCTATTTATACGTATAGAAGCTGAATAAGGTTTCAATTTGAGCACTTAAAATAGTTAAAGCAATGACTTTCTGCTCAGTTCAGGTTCTGTAGTTCAAACGATTGGGCAGGATTTGAACTTGGTGATAGGAAAAGCCTTTAATCTCCATAAGCCAATGAATTACAAAGTCCAGTTTTGGACACTCTCTCCACGCTATTGAAATGGATTTTGCTCATTTAATAGGGAAAGTTACCTGATGGTAGGCTGGTTGCTATTAAGAAACTGTCTCTAGACAAATCGTTGCAAGGCGAATCAGAATTTGTGTCAGAAGTGAGGATGATTACAAGCATTCAGCACAAGAACTTGGTTCAACTGCTTGGATGCTGTGTTGATGGTCCTCAGAGGTTACTTGTCTATGAATATATGAAGAACAGGAGCTTGGACCTCATTGTATACGGTAAACCTTATTTTCCCGAAAAATGAATGCCAATTTGGGCAGAAGGGAAACACATGCTCCATCGAACTGGACAAGAACACTTGATTGAATTACACTACAATCTCATCTTAATTTGTTATGCTACGATATTGATCTTTTGTTCCAGATGCTGCTTTATTGTCTGTGAACCTGATGCAGGGAAAAGCAACCAGTACCTGGATTGGAACAGGAGGTTCCAAATAATTCTAGGCATTGCTAGAGGTTTGCAATATCTCCATGAGGACTCGCAGCTAAGAATTGTTCATAGAGACATAAAAGCGAGCAACATTCTTCTAGATGATAAGTTTCAGCCCAGGATTGGGGATTTTGGACTTGCCAGGTTCTTCCCTGAAGATCAAGCTTATCTCAGCGCTACATTTGCAGGAACTTTGTGAGTCTTTGTAGCTTCTCTTGTTCTTGTTTAGAGGCCAACACAACAGATAAACATCTCTTAGGATAAACATCTCTTAGGGACTCACTTCCTCTCTTATCTTCTTTATCAGAGGTTACACTGCTCCTGAGTATGCCATCAGAGGAGAATTGTCTGAAAAGGCAGACATCTACAGCTTTGGAGTGCTAGTGCTCGAAATTATTAGCTGCAGGAAGAACACTGACCTCAATCTGCCAACAGAAATGCAGTATCTCCCAGAATACGTACGTGATTAATTAACTAAAGGGTGTGATTTTCTTAAACAATGGTGATCAATCAATACATGTTCAATGTTCTTTTCTTTTCTTCTCTTCTCAGGCATGGAGGCTGCACGAGAGATCAAGAGTGAAGGAAATTGTCGATCCAAGACTCCAACATGGGAATGGGACAATTGACAGAGACATAATGCTTGTGATCCGTGTTGCATTTTTGTGCCTTCAATCTCATGCAAACCTTAGACCTCCCATGTCTCAGATAGTTGCCATGTTAACGTGCAAGGTCACTCCGGCTGGCTCACCATTGAGGCCGACTTTCTTGGAGAGACGACGGAGATTGGGTGAAAACCTTTCATGGGATACAATATCCGAGGCTTTCCCTTCTATTACCACAATGAGTAACGAATCTCCTCCAAGACCCAGCTAAGGTTGATTTATGATGAGTCGTCCTAGCTAATCCATCTAGCTTGCATAAAGGAGCATAAGTTGCAGATTACAGTGTGGAAATATGGTAACTTTCGTGCAACTTTCTTGAAATAATTAGGATTAATTACTACCCTTTACGATGATCTGATTATTTTTATATTTCAAAATTATCATTTAACTATAAGATCATTTAGCTGAAACACACAAGTTCTGGCATATTATGTTAAATTTTCATCTATTTATAATTCTAAATCGACGTGGTATTAAACTCAAAAACTCCAATACTATACCGTTTTACATATAAATACATTAAAAAAATTGGCATTTTATAAATTATTGAATGATTCTACTCAAAAGACTACAACGACGTCATTTTGGTTTCAGTTTCGCTCTCGTGTTCAGTGATCATGATCACGAAGAGATGCTAACTTACGGTCGTCCTCGTCACCATCATAAATGAAACATATAATTTCCAACAACAAAGCAAATGAAGAATATGAAGAAAAAGGTTTACAGTATCAGCCACCATGGAAGATTTTCCTTCCAGTAAACACCTTTGAATCAGTGTAATCCTATTAGTCCTACAGTTTGCTCTTTCTTTTTATTCTTTTCTTCTTTCACCCTACATAACATGAACTAAGTAACATACATACATACAAACTGATAAAAGGAATACATATTTACTTACTTTACAATGTCAAGCTGATATTACTGTGGAAGGTTCCCAAGATAAAACACTTGCAACACTATCTAGTCAAAGGATCTTGCTGCCCCTTTCAAACGTTCAAAGAATACAAGGTTTTCCATCCCACATTTGCACTTTCCGATTAGGGTGCATCTGCATCATGGTAGTACTTCACTGTCAGAGCAGGAAAAAGTATATCGGGAAAATAACCATAACACAAGAGCGATTTATTTTTATCGGTACCACGCACGGGAAAATAGAAGCAGACATCCATATTTCATCAATAAAAACAATTTACAAAAATTATGCTATGTGTGCGAGTGTTGAGCTTCCCGGTTTAATCACCGTCATAGTCAACAACCAAGAAATAATGAAAAGGTGTAGATACATAGCAGAAGGATGAAAACTGTGGAAATGGGGTATGCAAATGCTACAGAAATAATCGGACTACAATACACAAGGAAGAGAAAAAATATATATAATTAAACAGTTAGCAACAAAAATGTTGAGCAGATTATCAAGAGAAGTTGCAAAAGATACAAATCAAAGGTAGTCAAATTATGTAAGCACGTACGTTCCCCAAATTGTTGTTCAAACCGAGCAACGATATGCTTCCCGTATGTGTACTTCTTCAAAGCATGAACATGCATTCTTATATGGTTAAGTAGCATTGCTCTCTGAGCATCACTACATGTATCGAGAATCTTCTGGACCACATAGTTCGCAAACTGGTCTTTCACCATTGTCTGCTAATACGAACCAAATCAGGAAACAAGTCAATCATATTAACTGGTACCGCATTATAGTTTTGACTTCATTATAAAAAACCTTTGGACTTACTAGTAAGTTATCATTCCCCTCCTTATGTCCAAGTATCTCTTGAATTATTTGCTCCCTTTCAGCCGCACTGCTATACTCCAAGCACTTCTCGATGACATTGGAAGCAAACTTATGCTGGCTCAGTTGGATAATATGACCCAACAACTTGCCAACAATTTCACATCTTTCATGAGGCTTTCCTCTCTCCAGAACATGCTGTCAGAAAAGAATAAACATTCAGTAACAAGTGTTCCCACAATTTAAAGACGAACTTCATGTCCGATTAAGGTGTTAATTCACAAAAGTTTGTTTCAAAAGATTGAAATTTGCAAGGAGGGACATCCATATTAGATATACAAATAATTGAATATAAAAGATGCAAACTACCAAATTGCTCTCTTGTATCTGAGACGATATGTTAAAGGTGTCAACAATCTCTTCTAACTAGGAGTTGGGAATGGAAAAAAAGCCCAGTTCAGGTCTATAGACCATCTAAAACATGCTGTCACGAATGGATAGCACCTTATCAATAGCTTTTTAGCGATAAGAATTGATCACAAAGCACTTTTTTTATTTTTTGAAGAAAATGAGCAGATAAAGGTTCCAGGTAATAAGAAGCAAGACCTACCTGAGTCACATAATTGCCATACTGATCCTGGGCAAGATCATAAACAGACTCTAAGATCTCATCAACAATAAACTGACAATGTAGCTCGTCTGCACAGTGTTCCAGAACTCTCTGCATGGATCAAACCAACAAAGTTTGCAAGGATTGTTCCAGACAAGAAAAGAAGGGAAGAAAGCGCAGAGCAACACTTTTCACCACACCATGCAAGTAAAATATACCTGTATGACACGACAACCATAAGGATGTGTAGAAAGTGCCGCCACTTGACCACAAAAAGCAGAGATAATAAATTCAATTTTATTTGCTGGAACACTCTCAATACACTTTTGGATCACATGATTGCCATTCTGATCATGCACACATCTCATAACGTGGCCATCTAGCTCGCGAATGAGCTGTGCTTTTTGTTCAAGCTCAATTGCTTCAAGTGCCTAGAACCATGTCAGCTTAATATAAATACCATTTCGAAAACATTTAAAAAAAAAAATTGGCATAGATTCAGAACAGGAAAGAGTCATTGAACAAAAATCCTAGAACAGTAAGAAGCTAGATAAAGAATAAAACCCTTAAGATTATCAAAGTAGGTTTCGACAACTTCACTGATCTGTATTTTGGTACAAGAAGCATTATATTTCACCCTCTCCCATCCATTCATACATTCACCTTGCAATCCTAGAAAGGTGATTAAACCAGTTCCATCTCAATCAGCAAGTGGCAAGCCAAGACGGGTTCATTCCACCAGGCATATAAAACAACAGATCCATGTAAATATCTTAGTAAATTCAGGTCTCAACCTATGACTTAAAGTTGGTCATCTTATTGAACAAAATTGGAAAAATTAGCAAATTACATTATATGTTTCTCAACGTATATATATGGAGAAATTAGCTTGATTTGATTCAGGTTTCATCTTCTTGTACTCTTTTTCTGTTTTCGGGACATGGAAAACAATGAAAAATATGAGACAATCATATTCCATCACTTATACCTTTTGAATTACACGACAGCCATACATCTGCAGGCTCAGAGGCAGAATCTGTCCAGTAAGCTGATTGGCAAGCTCCTTTCTCTGCTCTGGGCTTCCATACTCAAAGAACTATATAAACAAACGATACCAAAATATGTGACATTTCCACAGTCAACATATGAAGTTGTGAATAGACTACAAATACGACTATTTTGGATGCACACCTTCTGAATGACATAGTTACCAAAAACATCAGTCATTAACTTGGAAGAGTAAGGAAGAACTTCTTTAAAGACAGATGCCTTCTCTTCAGCACTACAATTTTCTAACTTCTGTTGGATAAATCGACTCCCATGTTGATCAGCACTGAAATGTAAAAGTCTCAACGTTGGATTTTCAAACACAACATATAAACAAAGAAATGCATAGGAAGTGTGCACTTGCCTAAATTCAACAATATGCCCTGAAATATCAGATAGTTCAAATCTGCGACCTTTTCCAGATTTGAGCTCCTCAAGAAAATTATATACATTAGGGTCACTAAAAGCCTCTGATCTTGGACTTTGCCATCCAGAATACACAGGAGGATATCTACCAGAACCAGGGCTAAATCTCACTTCATTTCTCCCTCCAGAAATACTAGTTCCCCCAACTGAAGATCCAGGCAGGACTGGGTTAGCAACGGATGAAGGGAATGGCATCATTATTCCCACGTTTGGAGGGTTCCCAGTGTAATGAGGATTTGTTATCCCCCACCTAGTTTGGTTCATAATGTTCATTATGCTCCTCTGATGTTGTGATTTTGGGTCATCCAGACCAGAGCCAGCTTCAGATCCTTTCTTGGGGTCAGGAGTATTATTTTGGTTCCCAAAAACACTAGTTCCCAGAGCTAATGGATCAAGTTGACCAGAAATGCTGTATGATGGCCCATAAGGCTGTTGATAGTATTGCATATACATTGGATCTGCAAATGAAGGTTGAACTGCATATCCAAGCTGTCCATAGAACTTGTTGTAATGTTGAAGGTCAGCTCCATGTGTACTAACCCCCCCAGCTGAAGCCCCAGACACCCGTGAACTAATATTAGGACTAACAGGACCATCAACTGCCATCTGAACGGCACCCTGAGGTGGGTATCCGGCCACAAATGGAGGAATGACTGTTGAATTTAGAGTATATGCCCCTAGTCCATAGTGTGGAGAATAAAAACTCGAAGCCTGTACACTAGGATAAAATGTACTCGGTGAAGCCATGTAGGCTGCTGCGCTTGCATATAGAGGAGGTGTAAACCCAGATGATTGTAATAGTGGCTGTACCTCTGCTGAAAACTTTGGCAGGCCATGTAGAGATGGATCTGTGCTAAGATATGAGGAATTCACTCCTTGAGAACCTACTTGAGATTTGTCACTCTGAACTTGAAATGAATTACCACGTTGCTGGTACATTTGGGGGTGAGGCATACTGTTGTGATAGCTGTGATGCCATTGTTCTTGATTTCTCTGCTCTTTGGAATTAGGAAGGCCAGACACATTTAGATCTTTCATTTTAGATTCAACAACACTAACATTAGCACAACTTGAATATTCTTTATGAAGCGAGGGTTTTAGTTTTATGGTTCCTGTACAGCGAACAGACAATGAGCTTGAAACACTAGTAGTCGAGTCATCAGTATTCAATGAAGGTGATACCCGCTCTGTAACTCGAGTTGATGCAACTGTATTTGATGGGCTAACAGGGTCATGAAAACTATAGTCACCATTATGATCAGTCACTTCCTCTGTAGTTCCAGAACTTAAGGAATGAGAGTGGTTATATAAGGGCAATGGGGTGTGGGGGAAATCCTCCTGCAAATTGCAGTGAACAGTTAGCTTTTCAGGTCTTGCAATTTTGAAGTGGCAAGCAAAGAGGCGACAAATAAGACAATTCAGAGATTCAATTTCCAAATGAGAAATGAAACTATAATCAGCAGAGAGACAGGGGAAATGCTTTTAATTCAAGCATAATACTCATTCATTAAATAATGATCAAATTAAATGCAAATTCTTTGGCACAAATCTTCTGGGAAAGAGAAAGTGGCTTCTTATTATTCAGAACTTAATCGAATCATATGTACTGGTCATCACAATTGCATATATCCTGCCATTTCCCATGAGATTTCTCATTTATTGGTAAGAGGCTACTGATTTGTGAATGAAAACCAAAAGTAAAGGATTAGAACTCTTAACAAAGGTATAAATAGCATCAAAAGAACACACTAGCACAGCAATTGTGTGCCGGCACTCAGCATATTTTGTAAGATTTCATACCTCAGAAATATTTATACCCTAAGGCAAACCAGCAGCCTCGTGACAAGACAACATCAGTACAGTTTCTCACTCTCAGGTAGGAGGTTAGAAGATTGGTACCTAGGGGGGTTACTACTCTGTAGCCTAAGTTGGTCCATTATAGACCCAGATTAAAAAAAAATTTGCGCAAATATAAAACTCAAATAAAGAAACAAGCAACAACTTTCAGAAGTTCTGGAGTTACCCATCAGCACAAGTACATACATTTGCAGCATGTTAATGCTATCCTTTTGTACGCTAACTCAAAATCCAAGGCACATAGCCTTTAAGCCCTCAAAACAGCAAACAATTTTACATAAATACATTCAAGGACCATGATTCAACGTCAGAGTAAAGGAAGTCGCCGAAGGAAATGAATGGATAATGAAATTAATACCCGAATTAAATCAACCAAGACTCTGGACTCCCCTGCCGACGAAGCAACATGCTCTCCGGACCAAAAGCCATTGGCTGTGCCTACCACATCACCACATGGCTGCTGCGGTGAGCATTCATCCTCAGTTTCTTCCCTATGTGTAGAAAGGATGGGTTGCGACACATGCAAGGAGTTCTTATCACTCTCACCGACTGGAGCAAGTCCCCAGTTACTACCAAATCTACCAGTATGGTGCCCCACATGTCGGTTTTCCCTCAGAATGGGCGGTGTAGGAAGCCTAACATTTGAGTTGGCATTGGAACCATGAAAAGTCAAACTTAATTGCTTTCCTGTATCAAAGCTTCGAATAACATCTTGTAAGCCCCCATCGCACGGATCTTGGTTAAAGTTTGCCTGGGAAATAATATTACTTATGGCCAAAAATGACCCTTCCATGCTAGGAGGTGCACTTCCACTGCGATTTGGGACTGCATCTCGTCCAATGTCATGAAACCTTTGACTGTTCCTAAGCAACCCCAAATTCTCCCCAGACATGCCCGGAGTAGATGGTACAAAAACCACAGCTTCTTTATGTGAATGCATTCTAAGTGGACTTTCAGTCGCCATAACCATAAAACGCTGTTATCTTCCTCTATCCGAAATAGAGAATTAGCAGGACATCCGACTTGGTGCCTGAAAGTCAGACCATCCTTCACATAACAAGAAGAATAACACAAGAGATAGTATATATGTAAAACAGCAACATCTTCACCATGGCAGGCAAAAGAATCATATTTGCAGCATAAATCGAATCATGCAATCAGAAGCTGCTAATTAGAGCATCTACATTAAGACTGTCAACAATCAACTCCTATCAAGAAAAATGAAGATAACAACTTGGTTTACAACATCTCATTTCATCAGATATACAGAGAGTATATTGACTAGAGTCGCACCCTGCATATACGACCCAACCCCATATTACCTTCAATTTGGGTGAAAGTTTCACTGCAAGAAGTGGCAATTATGAGTAACCTCAGAATATCAAATTAATAATTACCATCAGGTACCAGGAAGCTATTAAGTTTGTAGTGTAGTTAAAATGCAGAGGCAACGAGTTCAAATGAAGTTAAACAGAGCAAATAAGTACATCAATGTGAAGAAACAGGGAGAGAAACATGAGAAGAATTTCATGCCCCCACCATTCGACCAACCATTCTGCAAAACAAGACTTATCGGGACTCCTAGAGTACCAGAAAGCAGGAAAAAAGCAAAAAATTGACCACGTCCAGACTTCTTGCCTGCAGAAAATTACACTAAAAAGTTTCGAACTTTCCTTCACCTATGTACCCTTTTATCACAACGTAACAAAAATAGATTAAACAGATACCCAGTTAACTACTAAATTGCGATAGTGCATAAACAGAGCTTAACAGAACAACGCGCAACCGTATTAAAGTAAACAACATACACATAAAACCAAAATCAACACATCAAAGTAAGCAAAACCCAGTACAAATAAACAAATAAAAGAATGCAACCAAGCAGAGTTCCAAGTGCCCGTGAAGTAGAACGGACCAAATTTGGTAGCTTTAAGCTAAAAAGAAGGATTTTGTTCAACAATATAAAAGCGATACAAAGTGAAAGACAGAGCACCAAACCTCATAAACCCAAATAAGTAACAAGTGAATTCTCTTACCTAACAAGTCGTACAAGAAGATCAGTGCTGAAAAACCCTAGGTTCTTTCGAGGAGAGAGAGGGGGGTCGGAGGGTCTAAACTGACAAATTTTGGCTTTAGTCAAGGGACTCTTGAAAAAAGATACGAACTTTGAGTAAGTGCAACTAAAGGGCAAGAAGTACTAACGCCACTTCAGGTTTTGCTAAGATTCGGACATGGCCTAGTTCGTGTTCCCTACTTTCGGGGGCTTTTTGAACTTTTTGAGACAAAAAAAGGGACAAAATTGGAAAGTAGTTACAAACGGAAAGGAAAATTAGGAAAAATAAATTATTTCGAGAATCTGTTAAATAACTGACTCCTATGAGTTTATACTTTATAATATTTATTGAAAATTACCTTTCTAAATATTTTTATTTTATTTTACATAACTTTTAGCAAAAAACTTAAGTACATTTAATATAAATGACATACCTTTGTTCTTGCATAGATTTAATGTGAAGAATAAAAGAAATTTGTTTCATTTAAGGTAAATCAAGAATTTTATTAAATTGATTGTTTATAATGTGCTCCAATGACTTGGTTCTGTAAAAATCAGGATGAATAAATTTTAATAATTAGTTAAATTGTAAATAAAATTCAATAAAACGTTTTTAAAATATAAACTATTTGAATAGACCTTTAACTAAAAATTTTAATTTTATTTATTATAATTAAAAGATTAACATTTCTAATTTATAATATAAAATTAGAATATTACATTGGATATGAATCAAAATGTCTCACAATGTTTTAAACCTTGCTCATACAGCGCTTTAATTAGTGAACAACCCAACTTTTCTGTGAATGTTACTACAATCCCAAGTAATAAAGGAGTTAAGATTTTCTGTCTATTTTATTCTGTTCTTATTATATTCTATAAATCTCAACTATTTATTTATATAAGTTTCACATAAGTCCCGCATAAATAGATAGATAAGATTTATAAGATAAAATAGAAACAGAATAAAATAAACAGAAAATCCCATTCCGTGACAAAGAGCCCAGGCGGTAAACCTTTCTGTCGACGTTAGTTCTTGGAGAAAATGTCTGTTATTCTCATGGTAACTTTTATCCGTTCAGCGATAGCCTTTCCACTCAGCACCACCTGATCACCAAGGCTAAGTTTCATCCCTCCTTGATGGGTGGGTCTTGCAATCAACTTCCCTTCTATCTTTGCACTCAAGAGTCAATCTGCTAAGTCCTATAGAAACTGTCTATTTAAGACCTCGCAGGTCCTAACACAATTTAGAAATTTAGCTCTTTCATAGTAGTATCTTTCTCATGGCTTAGACCTCGTCCTCTACTTAAGATTCAATAAGTTAATTTTAAATAATAAATAAATTAGATTCTAATAATTAAATATAAAAGGTTAAATTGTATAAAAATGAAAAAAATAATTATAATAAAATTTTAATTACTTTAACTTAGATATCATTTAAATTTTGAAGTTAATTAATATTGATATGACAGAATATTATCAGCATCTTATCAAATTGATGAATTTGTATAATTATTTTTAATTTTATTATATTATAAGTTATCGTCACTATTAGTATTTTGTAAATATTATCGCAATGATATTTATATTTTGGTTGAGATTAAACTTATGATGAATTGGAAATGACATCCGTTAATTAGTATGAACTTACAAATATTTGAAAAAATTGGACTTTAATTAAATTATATTATGAAACTCATACAGAACCCTAATTTGATCTCTTTTACTGCCAATCGCAGCTAACAGAAAGAAAGCCCAACGAACCGTCCACATTGCTCTTCACTTGGATTTGAGCGCTTCACATTGCCAGCTGGGTAATGACGTTACTTTGAAAAGCCTTCCTGAGTTACGCGACAGACTCGATTTAATTATTAGTATTAGTGGATCAATCACCATTGAGGCCCTGTGATTTTGGTCACTATTTTTATTTTTGTCAAGTCCAGAGACTCCATAAGGGTAGCCCAGTATTCTTTGGACTGTGTAACAGCATTACAAGCCATTGCATAATACTCCAACCTTGGATTCCTATCCATTACATCTAAAAGATGCAGAGTCATTGATAGGAAAAGCTCCGAAGATTGAGAGGATGTTCAATCCTATTGATAAGAAGAGCTCTTGAGATTGAGAAGATGTTCAATCTTATTGATAAGTAAGAGCTCTTAAGATCGAAAAGATGTTCAGTGTTGCTGATAAGAAACTCTCATCAAATTTCTCAATATTTTAACAAGGTTTAGTAATCATCCTATAAGATTCAGCTTTAATTTATAATTAAGAGAACTATAAATTTTAAAATGATTAATAATAATTTTTATACAAGTTTGTAAAGATTTTTATTATTGTCTTGATAAAAATAATTAAAAAACTCAATTACTTCAGTCAATTCAAGTATAAAAACTTTTAACCATCAAGTTTTTTCGGTTAAGTTTTCAACTTTCTTGTTTGATTTTATTTAACAATTTTTTAATTAAATTTCAAATTCTTTAAAAGATAAGTACATTATCTTTTAATCATATTTCAAATTCTTTAATTTTAGTTAATCTTTAACTAGTCTTATAACGGTCTAATACCGATTGAAACTTTTAAATATTAAATATCTTGTCTTACTAGTTTAACTTTCGGTTCGGTTTT
Source organism: Erythroxylum guanchezii (assembly GCA_025629825.1). Taxonomy (NCBI): domain Eukaryota; kingdom Viridiplantae; phylum Streptophyta; class Magnoliopsida; order Malpighiales; family Erythroxylaceae; genus Erythroxylum; species Erythroxylum guanchezii. Next base: position 1,465,778 of record JAOTAX010000008.1, read on the forward strand.
GAAAACATTAGATAAAAATTTGATATGAAGATTTCACAAATTTGGCAACTTCAAATTTTAATTCATAATTTAAAATCTTTTCTTCTTTAATCTTGAATCAAATTAAAAAATTATCAAGAACAATGTACTTCTCAGTAATATGATTTTAGTGGAGATTTTGTTCTAACACTATTCATAATAACACACGTTCAAGTTGATCTATAATAATTCTGATATCTACTTATTATATGCTTCAAAATAATTAATTAGAAATATATATTTTTTATAAATGTATAAAACTTTTCTAATTTTCCTTTTCTTATTATATGCTTCAAAATAATTAATTAAAAATATTATTTTTATAAATTTATAAAACTTTTCTATTTTTCCCTTTCTTTCTTGTATAAGATTTGTTTAAGTATAATTTTGAAATGAGATGTCACATGTCCTTAATTGTACCACACATCTGCAACAATCAATATCTAAGGTAGTTGGTTAATATCTGCTGCTTTCTTCGTTTCAGTTTACTTCTAAATCACCTTCTTAGAGACAGCAATTTGATAAATAACTCCCCAACAATTTTGGTTACAATAGTTTTATTAATGACCAAAATGGGATCCACCATGACACCAACACTGCACCTCGGAGTAGGTTTAAGGCAATTAGATCAGAAGGTTTAAGGTAATTAGATCAGATTAGTTTTATGATCCACCATGACACCACACTTCACCTCGGAGTAGGTTTAAGGTAATTAGACGATTCTTAGTTTTTTTTTTAATAACAAATCAGAATTTTTGAATATGACAATTCAGTAGTAGTTGTATTTGTATAAAATACTTTTATAACTAACAGACATCTTTTTTTTGGAATTAATAAAGATTTTGTTAAATAATGTTATATTTTAGGAATAATTTAGATAATTGTGATTTAAGAGTGATTAAAGCGTCCCATTAGATAGTATCAGAGCAATAGCAAGAACCAGAGATAAGATATTATCAAAACATTATCAATAGTTAGAATATTATTATTAAAAACCACACTATTTTTATATTTAATTTCTGTAATAATTATTTTATTTTGTTTCATTGATTTTAAGGTATTAATTTTTGTAATTTTATTTTTTATTATAAAAATTACTCATAATTTTTTAAAAAATTAATCATTGAAAATATTTTTGATTAATTTTTATAAAATAAATTATATGATAATTAAATATGAGTGAAAATTTTTCATTATCATTTTTAATACTTGATTAGAGATGATCGGGCCGAGGTTTGATTAGGCCTTGGGCTCGAGCCTTAAAATTAAAAATTTGTCTGTACCAAGCAAGGCTCGGACTCGGACTCTTTAGCCTAAGCCCAGCCTGAGGCCCGATAAAATTTAAAACTTAAACAACATAGTTTTGCGTTTAAAATAAAATGACATTATTTTATGTTAAGATGTTTCGTTTCTAATGATAAAAAATGACGTCATTTTAGTCTAAGTTAACATTTCCCCTACTTTTTCTTAGGGATGACAAAAAGAGCCCGGCCTAGCCCTACCAAGCCCGGGTTACCTGGGCTATTTCTACCTTTTCTTTCCCTACCTTCTTCAGACTCTCTCTCTCCCTCTTTCATAATTTGCCGCCCTTTCGTTACGCGTCCCGTTGTGCTGTCGCTGTCTTTTTTTTTACTTCTTCACCACTTACTCTCAAAGGTAAAGTTTCTTCGTCATATTTTGGTTTTGAATCTTTTGATAGAAGGTTGATTTTGTGAAATACTAAAATTTTTGGGATGGTTATCATTTGGAGAATGTTTTCGTGAGCTTACACAATCACGTAAACGGGTGTGTGTGTGGTCATGTAAGTGACTATGAAGTTTTGAGAACTTACAGTGCCTGTGTATATGACTATGTAAATATTATTATGTATAATTACATCATATCATACATTACACGATTGTATGTGATTGTATAAGTCACTCCTAATCTATAATTATGGTTTATGTTTTCCTATTTTCTCCCATATTTATCAATTATCAATTATAATTATAAATAACATGTATATATTTATACGTTGATTGTTTCAAATGAATAAACAATCAATGTATTAGGAGACTGTTTAATAGATTGTAATATCAACGCCAAATTGTCCACCACAATAGTTGACAATTGTAGCAAAAATGATGTTATGATTGAAAAGTTAAAAGACAAGATACAGTTTGGGAGCTTATTGGTAAGTGGAAGGTTATTCCATATGTGTTGTTTTGCACATATTATGATTTTGATTGTGAAGGATGAGTTGATAATGACAAAAGGAAGCAATATATTTAATTCGGAATATTGTAGTATATTGAAGTGCAATAACTAAAAGAGTTGAGAAATTTAAAGAAATTGCGACAACTATACATTTAGAGTACGAAAAAGTTAGTTTGGGATTGCCCAACTAGATAGAACTCAAACTCCAAGATGTTAGAGTCGGCAGTCCAATATTATGTTTACCAAACTGAGACAAAGATTTTTCAGTACACTTGCATGCCTATAGAAGACCAATGAGAGTTAGCTAGAGAACTTTGTGCAAAGTTTAAAAAAAAAATTATGCTGCAATTGAATTGTTCTTGGAACAAAATATCCAACTTTGTACTTTTACTTTAGCATTATGTAAGTAACATCATTACAAGGCATTACATAATACTTCAACCTCATATTTAACTTCAGCACTAGTTCTTTTAACTTTCACTTCCCATATACATCTAAAAGATGTTCAATCTTATTGATAAGAAGAGGCCTTAAGATTGAAAAGATGTTCAGTGTTGCTGATAAAAAAGTCTCATCAAAGCAGGTATAGGAATGTGTTTTTGCTAAAGTAAGAGAACAAGTAATTTACTCCAGTTCTATCAAGAAGTGCTTAGCCCAATTAGCCATTTCATGGAGAATATAAACAAAGATGCATACTAACGTACTAGGTAGTTCTTCGAAACTTATATTATGGAAAGCAATGGAAGGGGGACTTAACTCTCTAGTGTTGGAATGGAAGCGTCATCGGTGCTAGGAACGATGTTAGGGACACTCAATCGTGGATATGGTACATGAAGAGACAAGAAAGAAAAGGTCAATCTTTTGCATCGGCCAATCTTAAGTGTCAACTATGAAACACGGATAAGGAAGATCTATTTACCTTCGTTTGGTTTTCCTAGTTGATTGTCTCAAAGCTTTCCCTCGGAGTCTCGGTGTCTCAAGATGATGGTGAGTGCAGATACCTCCAACCCTAATCGGGAAAAGAAAGAATGTGAGAATGTTTGATTTTAGGTTGTTTTCCCAATTAGGTATCAACAATGTATCTTTATGTTTTACCTTAGAAAGTTGTCATTTTTTGAGCTTGCTTTGGTGTTGAACAGTGTCATTTCTTTTTGATTGTTTGGTGAGTTGGACTCAGCTTGACTTGTAATCTGTCTATTTCTTTTATTAATATTATTTAATTTCTAAAAAAAAGAAAGTCTCATTAAATTTCTTAGTACTTGAACTAGTTAAGGTTTGGCAATCATCTTATATAATTTATTGTTGTCACTGCAAGAAATTGGGCGTTTAGCGACGGAAATTACCGACGGAACAAAACATCGTTAAAATGGCTGTCGGTAAATTTACCGATGAATTTACCGACAGAATCTGTCGGTAAATATCCATAATTTTGCCAACGGAATTATTTTCCGTCGGTAAATAAAATTAACTTTTTTTTAAAAAAAAAGTCCCCATCATTGTTGACGAGGTGTTCTTCAACCATCTTTTCAACAACATCTCTCTCTCGGAGCCTCTACAAGATAGGAGTCCTCCTCTAGTCTGTTCACTGTTTGCTTAAGGCTTCTATAGCTCCGATTCACCTGAAACGCAATTGAAACTAAAGCCGCCAAACAGAAAGTACCTAACGATTATACATTTCCCTCAAAACAAATCAGGCAAAATGGCTCGTTGGAATATTGCATTAAGAAATATCTTCTATAGCCTTAATAGACTTACAAGAAATATACACGAAGCAAAATTTCAGATCAAAGAAATGCCTATAAACTAACACAGAGATGAGGAGAGCTAAAAGAAAGATTGAAGACGCAAACTAACCAGGATTCAGTAGAGTATTCAGAGAGCTTCCCTATACTGGATCTTATGAGCTTTCTTTAATAATACTCGTTTCTTCTTCAACAACAAAAAAAATTCAACACATAAATCAATACTATATATGACAATCAAAAACCCACTAAGAAAGAGTAATAAAGAAACTAGAGAAAACAAAAAGCAAGAAAGAAGAGGAACTTACCAAATGGGTGGAGGGGGGGTCTAATATTTTAAACGAAATTTATCGACGGAAAATTTCCGTCGAAAATTTTAACTTTTATTATCCCGCCTTTAAATTTTATTTTACCGCCTTCCCTCTATTTTTAGCGACGGAAATTATAACCGTCGCTAAATAAAATTTTTCACGTTGATTTTAGGTACAGAAATAGGCTTTTCGTAGCTAATCAATTACTGACAAAAATTTTTACCGTCCCTAAAGTCCGTCGCTAATATTGCCGGGATGATTTCCCTCCATTTTTAGCGATGGAACATTAAAACCTTCGCTAAACAAAATTTTTTCATGTTGATTTTAGCGACGGAAATAGGTGTTCCGTTGCTAATTTCATAGCAATTACCGACGGAAACTTTTACCATCCCTAAAGTCCGTCGCTAATATTGGTGGGATGATTTCCCTCCATTTTTAGCGACGAAAAATTAAAACCGCCGCTAAACAAAATTTTTTCACGTCGATTTTAGCTATGGAAATAAGTTTTCCGTCGCTAATTTGCTACGTTTTATTTTTCATTGCTAAATGAATTTTTCAAGTCGACATTAACGATGAAAATACGATTTCCGTCGCTAATTGGTTACGTTTTATTTTCCGTCGCTAATTCTTACTTTTCTTATAGTGTGTATGCTTCAAAATAATTAATTAAAAGACATTAATTGTTTATAAATTTATACATTTTTTTCTACTTTTCCTTTTCTTTCTTGTATAAGATTTGGTACTTCAAATGAGATGTCACGTGTCCTTAATTGCACCATACATCTTCAAGAATCAATATCTAAGGTAGTTCGTTAATATCTGCTGCTTTCTTCTTTACATTTCACTCCTAAATCACCTTCTTAAAACAGCAATTTAATAAACAACTCCCCAACTATTTTGGTTAGACCAGCGTTATTAAATGACCAAGATAGGATCCAATATGACACCGACGCTTCTTCACCTCGGAGCTTAAAGTAATTTGATAACTTTTTTTTTTTTGGAATAAAATCAGCATTAGCGCAAAAAACAGACAAAAGTAGAGAAGGCAAAGAAAACTAACCCAAGCCAACAGGCTTATCCCGTACACCCGGAACCTAATAGCCTTTCCCCCTTAACAATAACAAAAGCCGAACAATCTGAATTTAAAATGGAGACTAAACAAGAAGGACGATCAGTCCAATGATGTGGGTTTGCATATAATAAGGCTACCCTGGCTAAAGCATGAGCCGCTTTATTGGCAATCCTACGCGTCTATTGAAAGGACAAGTGAAGGAAATGTTGCTTGAATAATAAACAATCAAGGGTCAAAATTTCAATCTCAGACCGATTTGGCGAAGGAGGTAATATTGATTGGACAGTTGGCAAACAATCCGACTCCACAATGACCTTGGCAAGCTGTTGGGCTTTTAGCCAAGAAAGAAATTCCTTTATAGACATCATTTCGGCAAGAACTGGGTCAAATAGGGCAGGGAAAAAACCTGAAATAGCAGTCACAAACTTACCTTGTGCGTCCCTAAGAACCGCAGCAAAGTCTTCCGTCTGAACATCCTCTGGAGAAACAACGAACTCACTGTCTTCTTTCTCCCGAATAGAGAGCCTTTGCAATCCTGAATCCATGAAGCTAAAACGAAAATCTAAGAGAAACTAACGTAGAAATAATACCTAGACCTCACCTTGCACATGAACGGCAAGACCAACACTTGCACTCGTAGAGAGAGAGAGAGAGGCAAGACTTGATGTAGTAATTTGATAACTATTAGTTTTTTTTTATAACAAATAACCAGAATGCAATTTTAATTCTCTAATAAAGAATATCAAAACTAGAATAAATTTTAGATATTTCTAAACTTTTATTTTTGGCGAGAATGTGGATATAAAATATAATCAAATATCAAGAATGAGAAGTAAGCAGTGGATAAGATATTATTAGAATATTATTAATAAATTATTAAAATAATTAAATTTTGTTATAATATCATTATTAAAATTACATATAACGGTTTTTATATTTAATTTATTTAATAGTTATTTGATTTATTTTACTGATCTTATATTAAGTAAAACAAGCTTTTCTTTTAAGTTTTGTAATTTTATTTTTATTATAAAAATTATTCATAATTTTATAAATTTTGATTAATTTATGTATAAAATAACTTATAAAATAATTAAACATGAGTGAAAATTTTTCTTTATTATTTTTAATACTTGATACCAAATATTGACATAATTATTAATTTGTTTAATCCTATAGTTATTAATTACTTACTAAAAACACATAATGAGTATTCTGATTCTTAATTAATTTATTATTATTATTATTATTATTATTTTATTCTGATTCCTTAGTTACTCATTATCAAATGGTACCTTCCTACATTAATTAGTATTATTAATAACACATTAATTAAGTTATAGATCAAGATGATTTTCCGATTTCTATTTTTAAAAAATAAAGCTAATATATTCAGCCTTCTCAATTTCTTCTTCTTCTCATTATTCGACTTGTTATCCGAGTAAGTGACCTCTCACAAAGTACACGACACAATCATAGGGCGGGGACGTCATTGGCCATGACAGTAGAGAACCCATTATTGGTAGATGATGGTTCCAATGGGTTCTTCAAAAGTCGTACCTTAACCTTAAGAACATAAACAGGATATGATTGAGTAAAATGACGATGGTAGACAATATGAGCTCACAAGTTTCTGGTGCAGGACTCTATTTGTTGGATAAAGACACTCCATTCAAAACCAGAACTTTGGACTGCTCAGGCACACGCACACTCGTCACTAACCCATCTATGAATATAAAATTCTTAAGGCTCAGGAATTCCTTTCTGTTAAATCAAATATTGAGTAGCGTTTCACCATTTGCAACATTGTTAGTGGCTTAGTGCTGCTCTTCAGGCCTCTGTCTCGTCCAGTTAATTTTGTTCACGTAGCTCATAATAGCTTTGTGGAAGGAAGGGCCGCGCGCCCTAATACTAGTGCTTGTCATACGAGGTTTTGTTTTCTTGCCCCCATGGAAATGTGATACGATTTCTTCATTGGGCAAATTATAATTGCCCACTTGAAATTGCTGCGAGGATATCTGTTTCCACTTGCAATAACTTGTGAATCTAATTCTACTTCCTGTCTTTATCACGTAAATGTGAAATATTTTTGGAATAGTTGTTTAATCCATGAACATGATCAAAAAACAAGTCTGACTATTTTTTAATTTAACTAGTGTTTGAATGAGTAATATGGATGTGTTCATAAAAAAAGGTTAAAGACAAACATTCACTGCAGTTTAAGAATTTTAAAAAAAGTCTTTGATATTTAAAATTATAAAAAAAACATCTAGCTTTCAGTTTTGTAGAAACTATATTCCCTTATACTTTGGTTACAAATAACGAGAAATCATATATAATATTAATATCAAATTTACGACTAATCTGATGTCACTAATATGATAACTCAATTCAACAAAACTCTTAAAATATGATAGAAATCAATTAAATTTGATTTAAATTGATAATTTAAGATAATTATAATAAATTATTGGTTTGAGTCAGGTTTAATTAGTTCGATTCGAGTTTAAAAATTGATTGAACCGTGTTATAAATAGCATATAATTAGTCCATGTATGATGTTTCTATTATATTTTTTGTCATTATTTTTTGACTGAAGTCTATGAGAAAGTATTTTTCTAAGAAATTAAAAACTATAAAAATTAATAATTTTAAATTGTATAGGGTTTTTCAAAGATTTCTTAACTATATGGAAGGTTTGTATCTTTTACTTTAAAAAATTACTACAAATAGTAATGTTTTAAAAACCGGACTAGACATCGAATCGGTCGAAGGAAAGGTTTAAGGTTTAGAGGTTTAACCGGTAATGAACCGCTATAAAACCGATATATAATAAATAAGAAATAAAACTTATAAGAATAAGTAAACTAAAATATTTTATTGAAATAAAAATAAACCAATGTCTATTATTATATAATTAATTAATAATAAATAAATATGAGTCTAATATAAATATTAAAATAACAATAAAAATCAAAATTATATTTCTGAAGAAAGTTGTGTCTTATCATCGTCAAAAGCTCCAAATTTCTTCAACGCTATTTAAAGATTCGTAAACTATGCTTTTATCTAAAGTATTTGCATCAACTTCTTCAACTGCATTAAAATAAATTACAAATTAGTAATGCATGAAATTATTCTCAATTATAAACTTGTAATACACTATAATTTTAACTTAAATATGATCAAGATAAGATATGAACTGACCATCAATAGATGTTCTTAGTTTATTTATTGTGTCAAATGCATTTTCTTCATAAATCGTCTTGACAAGGTGTTACTTTATTTAAATTTTTGTGGTCAAATTTGAACAGTTTGCAAATGTTGGAATTCATTTAAATGCCTCAAAATATTATAAATTAACTTGTAATTTTATGAAATATTAGTTAAATTTGCACCTTATGCCTATAGAAGAAATATTGACCAAGATCTAAAGTTTGGCATTAATACATGTATAACTAACCAGGTATGTATATTTATTTCATATTTATTTATGAGCAACGAATATTTTGTAAAACTATAATTCAGATAATAATTCGGAGTTTAATATGTTTATGTTTGTAAGTTTGATCAATGTACTTCAAAATGAATATTGATGGAGGTGTTGGGTATAAACGGAAGTAAGAGAGATAATGATTTTCAACTCAAATAAAATAGGGGATGTTGAAAAGAAATATGTGACCAGAGCATTTCATAGGTGACAATACGATTTATATAATATTTCTAGCAAAATTATGATATTAATATAAGACAATTATATTATGCTTATAGGCACTAATATTATAATAAGTGATGGTTTCATTTGGTTTTCAATGTGATCATAGTACACTTTTCTTCTTCCTCCCTTATTTAGGAAGATAAAGCATCCAAAAAGAAATAAATATTATAAACCAATAATTTTGATGAATTTAGCTTATTAATTAAGCGAACATATTTTTCGCAACAATTCTATAAATGCGAAAGTTTTGATGAAAGAAAGGAAGGGAATTTTGTAAGGTTTAAAAAACAGACCGAACTGGACCAGACCGTTCGGTCCTATTGGAAAAGATTGAACCTGTCGGTTTTATGCAGAGAGGTTATTAGGTAAAATTGAACCAAATCACTGACCGGTTCAAAATTTTTCCAATCGAGTTTTTAAAACCTTGACAAATAGATATACTTGTGATAAAATTTTACTACATGTTATTATTGTAATGGTTAGAAACCTATTCAAAAAACTTTGTAGTTTGGTCTAACAATTTTAAAATGTATAAACTTTTAAAAATAATTCTCATGGACCCCAATATTTATAATGTCAAAAATTAAATAATTTCTTATGCAAGTCATTATTGAATTAATAGAAGCATAAAAAAAGTCACTTTTAAATCAAGCCTACGATATTGTACTTCATTATCATGTAATTTTAAGAATATTATACATGTAAATTCATTATCATATGCCAATCTACTCTCGTAAGTGGATCTATTCATATCAGAGTAGCTCCCTCTCAACTCGTAGTTTATGGGAAGTCATTTGAGTCATTTCATGAATCACTTATTATTTATTTAACTCAAACCAAGATCGAACTTGACCAACCTAACTCTGACATCAATGCAAGGTTTTGAAGGGGTGTGGGAAGAAATTGAACCGAACCCAAGTGAACTCATATACAATCAAGATATTACATCTCAACCCAAAATCTTAAGAAAATAGATTACGAGTCCTAACTTTTTATATAACTTACTTTATTTTTATGTCTTTTTCCAACGTGAGATTACTATATATTTTGTATCATCTATGTCATATTTTTATATAAATCTCTTCTCATACTACATTCATGGTTGGATCATCACTTAATGGTGATAATTCACTATAAGAAATAGGGCGTTTAGCGACGGAAATTACCGACGGAATTCAAATGTTTTCCGACGGTAATGTAAAATAGCGACGAAAAATTACCGACAGCCAACGACGTCGTTAAAACAGCTGTCGGTAAGTGTACCGACAGAATTTACTGACGGTAAAAATCAATCATTTTACCCACGTAATTTTATTTTCCGTCGGTAAATATCGCTCATTTTATCGATGGAATTTTATTTTCCGTCGGTAAATAAAATTAATTTTTTTTAAAAAAAAGTCCCCATCATCGTTGATGAGGTGTTCTTCAACACTCTTCCTTTTATCTTCAGCAGAAGTAGTCACAATTTTCTCAACCTCTTTGAGCACAACCAACCATCTTTTTACCA
>JAOTAX010000008.1:1508566-1528589 GCA_025629825.1 Erythroxylum guanchezii
TGTCAAAAGTTTATTTGTAAGGCCACTTTTTCACTTTTTTCTTTTCAGACGTATTTACACTTAGCGGACAAGGTTTTTTTTTCAATTTTACTATCTTATTTTATTATATGAAATTTGAATCATTTATTTTGCAAAACTTATGTGAGACTTACATAAATTAATAGTTGAGATTTATTGGATATAATAAAAGATTATAATATTAAACAAAAGATCTAAATTTCGAACCTAAAAAAAAATAATAAGAGGATAAATCATAATTTAATCTCACTTAATCCTTCAAAAAGGTGGTTAGTGTTCGGTATATATATAAGAAACCGTCACATTAAATGAAACTCTCGCACTGTAGCTGTCAGGGCTCAAACTTTGGGAACCTTCAACTCAACAATCTTTCGGAGGACCGGTTGAGCTACCATGCTGTTTTTTTTCCTGACAGAGGGGGTCGAGCCATTGCCATCCTAATCAACTAATGAGTTATGACTAATCCCTAACAAGTCAAAAAGTTCAAATCCTCATAGAAAAAGAAAAAGAATTATTGTTTGCCTATTAATTTAAAATAAAATCTGGATAAGATTATATACCTAAAATTCATAATTTGATTAAAAAATTACATAAATATATTATATTATTTTGATTTTTAAAAAAATATTATTATTATTATGCCAAATGTTGGACGGTATGTTACTTTCAAAATTGAAAAGACAGAAACAAATGTTTATATTTCTCTGTTACTTTTTGCTCTGATTCTCCCTCTCCAGAGGTCTTCATCTAGTTGGCAATGGCGCTCTCAACTAAGCCACTGATCATCTTCTGCGTTCTATCAGCTCTCTGTTTCGCCGAAACTACCTCCAAGCCACAACCTCATGGCGAAGACGGCCTAGACATGTCTCTGGAAAGTATTCTCGGTCAACTCAAGTCTGAGATTGCTTTGTTAGGTTCTGTCTCTTTAGCTCTTCATGTCTCTTTCTTGCTGCTTAATGTGTCTTCTGGGTGCTTTTCCAAAGTGGGTTACTTAGCATTTGTCGGATTGTGTAGAGTTGTTGTGTCAACTACGTGGGTTGATCAGGGATATGCTCTGTGTCGTTGTCGAGTAGTGCGTATGTACATATGTTCTTGCGCGCGTGTGTTTGTGTGCCTATTTTTTTTACTTATATGATAGTTTCTTATTAACTCAAAGGACCAATCATCTTGTTCTTGGCATTGATGTCAATTAATCTTAGTGATAAGTTGAAGTTCATTTCTAAAAGTTCTTCTTTTGGGGAAGTTTCGACTATATGTGAGTGATGGTTATACATACGAGTTTTTTGAAGAATAGAACAGTTGTTGCTATTATTAATAGCACCTAATTGGACTGAGGAAGAGATAATTCCTTCATTTGTTGTACTAATGTTTTTAAGTTGACAAGAAGATGAGAAAATATTGTACATGCGCAGTATTTTGCTAGCGAAGTTTAAAGTCTCCAACATAAAAACCCCTATTCAAATCAGAGTTTTGGAACTATCCCAAATATAGGTTGCCTATACTTCCAACACCAATAAGTGTGCTTACTTATACTACTGGCATTTTTCTAATTGCAATAGATTTTGAATCTGGGTTTCAATGGGAATTCTTACTGAATGAGCATCCTTCTAATAAAGTGGTCGACTACATAAGTTGAATAAGATTCTACAATGATCTTTTGGATTTTCTCTGAGCACTGTACTTGTTTGGGAGTGCTTCCCCAACTCTCCCCAGGCCACATTTTCTCAGTGATTTAGATATTTTTCCATTATTTATAACATCCGAGCCCATCTTTTGGTCCATTTTGTTATGTTTCTGAAGAGTCACGTATCGATGAGAGGACACGTGAACTTAGAAGCAACGATGAGAAGATTAGACTGATGGAGAAAATTATTAAAGAGAAATCAGAAGTTATATCACTGCTGCACAGTGAGTTAGAATCTTTCCAGGTAAGGTTTCAGGTTTTTTCTGCAAAAGTTCTATTTCTCCAGATAGAAATGTAGTAGTCTTGCATAAAAAGATAGAGGGAAGTCAACATGAGACTCTAGTTGTTTCTATTGTCAGCTCTTTCCTTTCTTCATAATGTTTTAAACTTCATTATGGGAGTGAATGGAACTGATTACATTGACATACAGTTTATTATTTTCTCTCATTATATGTTCCATTGTAGCTTCAAGGGCCTAATGACGCCAAGGAACAGACGCTTTGGTCGTATATTCGAGTTGCTGAACTTGAAAAGCAGGTTAGTCACTTGTGAATTGTCATGTAATGTTGCTTGTTTGCATTAATCAGTTAAGCTCTCAACCTTGGAGACAGGTTGACAAACTTAGGAAAGAAGTGGAATTTCAGAATGAGAAAAAGAATGCACTTGAAGCCCGAGCACATATAGCTGAAAGCAAGATAGAGGAGCTCAACTTTAGAGTAGAAGATGTAAATTTCACTTAGTACTTTCACTATTTGGTGGGGTCCTACATTTTCTTTTCAGCTTTTAGAATGAAATGATGTTATTCCTCTTACTGTCTCATGATGTTCAGCTTCAAGAGATTAACAAAGAACAAAAAGGTCGAATTGATGAAACAGAACATGCATTGCAAGTGGCCCAGGTTTGTTCGCAATTATAAGCTGCAGTTCTCTTATTCAATAGCTGCTATTATTGATCCCATGATGTTTACAGGAGGAACTTAAGAAGGCAAATTTGGTGTTACATACAATGACTAGAAAATCAAACAAGGTACACTACTTTTCTTAATGTCTTGGGGTTGCTTTTATAAATATTTTGAGCCTTCCAATTGCCCTATCCCCAAATGCCCTCCAGTCCCCATCCCCCATCCTCCAACTTATAAACTGTGCATTTCGCTTGCGTTTCTACCGCCTATCTTGGCGTTGCTGGAATAGTTCTTTATTCTTGTCTATGATAAATGATCAAATGCTAGAAAAAAAAAAGAAATCTTATTGTTCTGTAAGGAGTTGAAAGTATCAGTTTCCTCCCTATAATCAGGTTCAAGGGGAATGGCTTCCCAGTTGGCTGGCAGTTCACTTTGAATATCTAAAGGTAAATCATGTAGTTTGTAATGTATTGGGTGATCGTTTTCTACCTTCACTAATTTATTTGCTTATTGTTGCAAACAGCATTACCTATTGACTCGATGGGATGAATGTTTGAGACCAGCTTTGGACATGACCCTTAGACAGGTTTCTGATCTTGAAAGTTCAACTTAAAATCTAATATTTGATAACTGTTAGTTTATTTAGGTATTCCATCATCAAACGACAGTTAGGTGCTGGATCTTGGATCCGAAGAATCTAATTCCCTGATTGATTAAACTATTAGTTCCAGTGTTTCATTGGACAAAATAAAAGTCAAAGTAGTAAATGGTCTCAACTTCATCTTGAAGCAATTGCTACTGTGAGTTGTTACAATCCAATGAAAGCATTGTTATGAAAGGTGATATTTTAATGGCTTGTGAAGAAGTTCTATTCATGGTAGTATGCCTTCAGAATTTGCATGCCTTCTTACTTATTGATGTGCTTATTATGAATAACTTGAAGAAATGGATTGCAAAGTTGAAGGACCAACTGATTGGCTGTAAGAATGATCCCAAAGCATGCTTACAAACACTATTTACATGTGAGTTCTACCATAGATTAATGAGTTTCACCAGACAACAAGTTATAGATCTAAAAGAAATGGCTGTTCCCTATATAGCTGTAAGTGAAGCGTATCTCCTGATCCATTTTAGTTCCACTTATTTCTTACACTTTCATTCTAATATATTGTCCTCTAACCTCAGGAAATTAAGAAGTTTGGTGACCCATACAACAATCAAGTATTAAACACAATAAAATCACATTCTGATAAAGTTCTTGCTGTATTGAAGCTGTGTGTGAAAATCATAGTTTGCACATGCAGAGATTTTATCACGGCTGCGTCTGCACTCCATCATAAGGTAACACTGCAGTTAACTACACCATGTACGTAATAACAATGTGGACAAAAAGAAGTTCAAAAAGCATTGGGAATATTTTTCGCTGATAGTTATCAGTAAGCAAAGCATTTAGCCATAATCGGCTTAATCAAACACATTAGTCCAACAAAGTTGTGACGTTCTGAGCAAGTATTGACCCTAATTAGCTTAAACAACAACACTAGTACTCAATTGTGGACAGTTTTCTGAATTCTTCTTGAGAATACAGTGGATCTCTGAAGTGAATTGTTGGAATTTACATTTAACTCTTCATTATCTTAGGTACAACTTATGCTTAAACGCAATGAGCTAACAAGGCCAATAGCAAATGTGGAGCTTGCTTGGCCAGCAGTACGTATTCGTTAAGTCACATTGCTTTTGAATTTGACCTCATATTTGTATTTTCATGTTGGATTTTACCAAGAAGATGATACTTAATAAGTTGCTTATCATGACATTTTTTGATTCAGGCCTCTGCTATATTGGCCCTACCAGTTATCTTCCTGTTTACTCTGTATTACTGTGTGTCCAGGTTAGTCATAATTAGTAGCCATCTATATATAAACACATTGAATCTTATCATGATTGCACTTTTCTAGATAAAGTTTCATGTCTCATTTGCAGTAAAAGGACTAAAAGCCGAAGTCATAAGTCTCATAGCAATCACATGCACCGTAGGAAAAGAAGTTATCCTGCTTCGCGATATTAACTCAGATGCTGGCAATTAGGGTGTTCATCCAGTAGAAGTCATTTGTTTTGTTTAGAACAATGAAGCTAAACCCTCTTCTCTAAATATTACTTTGCTCAAGAACTTGCAAGAAGGAGCAAGTAAACTCGTTCTATCCGAAATGTCTACATTTTGTTGGGGCAGCCAATTTTTCTGATTCGGTCAAACTTGAAATACAATTCAAGATGAACAACTGAGAGATGGTGGCACCTGAACATTATCCATGTAAGCTTCTGGTTTATTATAATTGCATGTATTAGGTCATAGAAGTCAATAACTTAACATTTCAAGTACTCTAATGATATGTTATTAGTATTTTTTTTTTTATATTATCGGAAAGTTGAAAACTTCAAAACCAGATTACAGAAGTTAAAGAAAGTTCAGCAGATTGTCTTCTCCTAGTTGGTGTTCCATTTTGATTTGGTAGCTACTACTCTACCTTTCAGCGGTCAAAAACTTCTTTAAGATTTTTAACTTTGAAATGTTACCATGTTTCAGACTTTTGGGGTTTCTTCTTCGACATGTAGACTACAGAAGTTGTTTGATGGATCATAAGGAACAAGTTATAAAGAAGAGAAAAGGGGCATGCATTAGATTAAATAGACTCTTAGCTTAGTAGATTGGATTATCTAAACAGGTTTAAGCAGGTAATGCATTGGTCGTGGATCTCACATGCAGGTGTCAACAGCTCATCTTCCACCATGATGGTGGAACAAATGCTCTTAATGATTTTTAATCTATATTGATGGCCGGAATTAAGTAATAGCTGTACGTATAGAAACTTTCATAGCTGCTAGGAACGTTCAGATCAGAGCATGACTTTTCCTAACAAGGACATTAAATTAAATGCTTGGTGGGAAGAAAACCAAAAACTCTTGTTCCATTTGGCAAATAAAGTGTTGACCATCTCGGCCTGTATTTTGGCCTTTCACGCAAATTTGGGATTTGCGTTTCTTTTGCTATGTATGTTCTTTTTGTGGATTTAGTTTATGATCCATGATTCCAAGTTGCATGGCGAACGGAGTTTTATTTTTTAGGACTTTAATTATCTTTCCCACCGGTGGATCATATGTCAACTCTCATGTTTATATTTAGAGAGTTGAACTATAGACATGTTAATTATCATTAAAAAAAATCCCAAAATCATTACTAATTTAATTTTCATGTCGTAAAAAATAAATTATGCACCTTAGAATTAATTAGTTCTCATTAATTATAAAAAAGACGGCCAGTTATATGTTATAATTATTTTTAAAACTAATGAAAATAAAATAACGCATAAATCATTTTTCAGTCAATTTAATCATTTTGAGAATTTATTTAAGACTTATTGTTATATTAATAAATACGGAGAAAATTTCATAAAATAACTCAAACTTTTATTCTCCAAATTTTTTAATAAAAAAAAGACATTATATTTGCAAACTAATTTATATTTATCACTTTTAGCGCTTTTCAAGTATTTATCATTTGCACTGAAAAATATCGATGTTAACGGTAAAGCTGTTACAGTTACCGTGTCACCAACTGTCGGTTGGTCTGAAGTTTCTCGTTTTCTCGGTAACCCAAAGCGACGCGCGTATACTATAAGGTAATGAAACCGTACTGATTTAGATTGTCACGTGGGGCGTCACCAACAACCGCCCCCTCAACCAAACGTAATAATTTTCGTGTTTTCTTGCTAGTACGAGACACATTTAATGCCTTTTCTTAGTATCTTCTCCATATTATTTGACTTCAACGTTATATTTAATATTTAATAATATTATTATATATATAATATTTAATATTCCTCCAGATAAAAGAAAAATATCTTATGAATATTTAACTAATTATATAAAACAAAAAATTAATTTATTAATTTTTATTTCAAATGATAATCTTTTCTAAAAAAGTTAAAACTTCAAATGACAATAAAATTAATTTCTCACCGCAAGTCCTACTTGACAAACATATGAACTAGGCATCTTAATTATGTGTCCTCGAGATTTCCTAATAAAAAGTTATTAATGTCTAAGTATATATATAGCCTAATCCATTCTAACTAACAACTGGTCAACCGTTGGGAAGTGGAGTGAACGCGCTCTGGTTGAGAGTGTGGCTTCTGCGATCATTAGGATAGATAGAATAGAAGAGTTCGCCGGCTGAAGTGCTCTTGCTTGCATCTGTTTTGATAAAACAACCAATAAGAGAGAGAAGAAAAATAATTATTTAATTAGACAAACAAATGTGTATAAATATATAGAGACAGTCTCGAAACGACTCGTTTATAAAAATCAAAACACTCACAAATACATCGTTAATAAAAAAATTATTCATAAATCAGAAAACTCCCTCTCTGTCTCTCTCTCTCTCCGTCTCCGTCTCTTCGTCTCTATATTTTCTATATAATTTCTCTCTATATCCTTTGTGTTGTTGCGTTGTCGTGCCCTAGATCTTGAACACTCACAATTCTTATCAACTCCTCAGATCAAGATTCATTCATTCGGAGATCTGTTTTTAGCTCCCGGTAATTTTCGCTTTGTTGCGTGTGTATTGCTTTGATGTTTGTTGGTTACAGTGATTGGGCGGAGATTTCCAATACAATAGTTTATTTGCGTGTTCGTAATCTTTTTGACCGTTGATGAACCGGTCTTCGAAATGCGAGGTGTTTTTGCATGAATCCGAGTTAACGTTGGTCGTGCAGGAAAGTGATGTCGTATTTTCTTTTCTTTTTTTCTTTCGTTTTTCTTTGGAGCCGAGCAGCTTAAACTCGTTGAAATTTTGCAATGATTCAGGGGAGGGGAGGCGGTTGACTTGAAACATGTAAATTGAGTGTGCATTTTTGGAATTCGGATTTTGAACGAGTACTTGATTTCGTGCTTCGATTGAACTTCTTTTTTTGTTATTTTTGTTCATGCATCCAATTTGTCTCCGATTGGTTTGACTTTTGGTCGAAGACTGCTTTTTTAAATACGCTTTAGATTGAATAAATACAGAAAGTACCGACTCTGTTTGGTTTAGCAGTTGGGGAAGTTGACGTCCGCGAATCTCAGGGTTTACTCATTCATCCTTGTTTTGTTTTTGAAGTATCCTTTTTCTGCTTCCTGTTCACTTTGTTCTATTCTTATTATTAATATCATTCAATTTTATTTTTCATTTTTGTGTGTTTTATGGTCATCTAATCTAATGATTGGCGATATGAGAAGAGGAAATAAAGTAAAGCCTTTAAGATTAGATTTTCTGGTAACGAGACCACCCAAATGAGCTTTGTTTGACTATTAGTTGCTATGAAGCATAGATTCGTTTGGTTTGAATTTTTTGTATCTGTTCATGTCTCATGAATTAAGGAGGTTGTTGCTTTTCTTTTATTGAATGTCGTGGTTTACATGCTCATCTGTTTAATTTTCATGTTCAGAGTTTTTCCGGCATTATCAGTCGAGGATTTCTTTTCTTGGCTGCTGAATTATAATGCCTTGTTTGAGGACTGGTTGATGAGATAGTGAGCAAAGAAATGAATCACCTCTAGATGAACGTTTGATGCACTTGTAGTAGATGAAGTCTAATAAGATGTGGCGTTTGGGCATGGGTGATGTGCATACCTTGCCAGGGGCTCGCCATCGCCCTCCATCGAAGAGACCAATCTGGATTATTGTCTTGCTGCCAATGTTTTGCCTGTTTCTACTTTGCGCTTATATATATCCACCCCAACGCAGTGCTGCTTGCTACCTGTTTTCTTCTAAAGGTTGCAAGGGTCTCAGTGGTTGGCTTCCACCTCCTGCAAGGATATATACAGATGAGGAGATTGCATCTCGTATCGTGATCAGGGAAATTCTGCAAACACCTCCTGTTGAAGTGAAAAATGCTAAAATTGCTTTTATGTTCTTGACTCCTGGCTCATTACCTTTTGAGAAGTTATGGGAAAAGTTCTTCCACGTAAGTTTTTCTTTTCTTTCTACGAATTATGGTAAATACTACAATCTTTTGCAGTCATTTGAAAGTAAAAGCTTCTTCTGTGTAAAAGAAGTGGAAATGGTGGGTGGTTACTGATTACTGCAACTACGTAGTTTCCTGCTGTTTGAGGCATGTTAAGCTACTATTACTGATAGGGAAATTCAATTTCTGCATTTTCCATCTTTGCAGGTAATGAGATTAAACACTTCTAATCACATTTAGATCAAGCTAATGAGTCTTTCTTGGCAGGGTCATGAAGGCAGATTCTCTGTTTATGTTCATGCTTCCAAGGAAAAACCAGTTCATGTGAGCCGTTATTTCATTAATCGGGACATTAGGAGTGACCAGGTTTATAAACTTTGATATCTTGTTACTTTACTGTGGATGTAATTGTAAACTTTTTCTGATTTTCAATTTGTTTCATGAACAAAGAAAAAAAGCATTTTGTTTATCGATTGTGTTTATACAAAATTTTCCATTTGTTATGTTACTTCGAAAATCACCAACTTCCTGATATTTTACTTGTCTTTGGACAATCCCGTATTTTTAATTATCAACTAATGTACTAGAAATATGATTTATGCCCTTATGGAGGAAGTCAATTACTTGTTACCTTTTCTAGATTAGTCTCCATCTTGAATTTTATGTTTCTGATTATCTGTAACTTGTTTGTCTCGTGTTCTGGGCACGATAAAAGATATATGATCTGAAAACAAGACTTTCCTAATCATGAAGTTATTTTTGTTTTTTTGAATCCTTGTCTCCGTTGATCTCCCTATTTGTATGCCAAATGACAATTTCTTTGCTACTGTAGACAGTTGTAATTTTTATGTTTAAATATCCATGTCCATGTTTGAATGTTGTCTCTTTTCTTCTATTTTCTAATCCAAAACATGCATCTGCTTGAATGTCAAGCAATCTAACAGTTGAAATAAAAAAAACAAGTCGCTTTGATTTTTTAGGCCACTTCTGATGTTCATTGCATTTGCAGGTCGTATGGGGAAAGATTTCAATGGTTGATGCTGAGAGACGACTTCTGGCAAGTGCTCTTCAAGATCCTGAAAACCAACATTTTGTGCTACTTTCTGACAGGTGATCTTGGACAGTCAATGGTTCCTCTTGTTAATCCTCCGCTCATGGTTAAACTGCAACATATCTGTAGTTTACTGTCAAATATTGATCAGTCCTTCTCTGGCATGGCAGTTGTGTTCCATTGCATAAGTTTGACTACGTCTACAACTATCTCATGTACACAAATGTCAGCTATGTTGATTGGTAAGTGCCAAAGTTTCCATGTCTGTTGCCAGTATTGCCCACTTTGTTGCTACGAAATTCTAATTTAATTGCAGTTGATGATATTGCCATTGCTGATGGGTATTGCTTTTCTGGTTTCAGCTTCAATGATCCTGGTCCACATGGGAATGGTAGGTTTTCAAATCACATGTTACCTGAGGTCCGGATGAAGGACTTCAGAAAGGGGGCGCAGGTATAGATCAACATTAAGATCTAGACTTTGATATGATTGCATTAAATTTCTTCTTTAGTTCTTTTCACCTACAGTTTCATTGTGAACTCTCCCTTCTATATGGGGGACGTGAAGAAATTATGCATTATATCATTTTCCTCTCTCTGATGCCACATGATTAAGTATTGGTCAGAGGCCTACTGGCTGTTTTATGTTCTCATGATTGACTACAAACCTTACTGTTTGCTTAACTGTAGTTAAGCTTTGATGCTATGATAGTTAGAAACTCTGCACATAGTTCACGGACAAAGAGACTATTGGTTCTGATATCAGGAACTTCTGTAATTTGTTTTGAAGTTCTATTTTCTCACAGCTGCTAATGTATGGAATTTGTGCAGTGGTTCTCAATGAAGCGACAGCATGCACTGATAGTTATGGCTGATAATCTTTATTATTCGAAATTCCGTGATTACTGCAAGGTAATTATCCTTTAAATGATGTCTTTTATTGAAGTTTCTATGTTTCTAGTCTTGTTTCCTATTGAGAAAGCCTCCCACTATACGTGGTTGTGGTATAGGATATTGTTGTTCTTGATATTTGTTATCAACATGGGTGCAATTGTGCTCTTGGTTCTTGATCTCTTCTTGAAGAATCACTTAAAGATCTACTTCTTGAATTTGTTTGGCTTATTAATTCCTCCTTAGCCACGTATCTTGGTTGTGGTAGTTTTGCATGCACAGACTTAATTGCAGCTGTCTATTGTTTGTACTTAACATGATCTAAAAGATAGAGAACTTTAAGTTACTTCTGTCTGCTTTTCTCAACCCTTTTTGAGGCTTTGGCCTTTTCCTTTTCCTCTCTTATCCATTCTGGTATTCGCAAAATATCTGATGCTTAACGAGAAATGGGTAAAGATACTTGTTCAATTCTGAATGACTTTTTAACTCCTTGCAACCTTTTATTATTTAAATTTTGCTTGCAGGAACAATATCTGGCTCTCATGATTGTCAACAATAATTAACTTGTGCACTATAATTCCTATTTATACAAGAGTTTAGATTGGGAAAATTTGTCTCTGCTTGGTTATAGAGAATTCTATTCCATAATTTTCCTGAAGAAAGTGCCAAAATAGCCACCTTTCATCACATTATGAACTTTACAGTTCACTGAATGAATGATTGGCATAATATATTTAATAATATGCATAAGAGCTTTTGTAATATAGGCAATCTGTTTGCGGCTCAGACAACAACATTGATCTGTATCTTGTTCATCATTGCAGCCTGGGCTGGATGGGAAAAATTGTATTGCAGATGAGCATTATTTACCAACATTTTTCCATGTGAGGATCTTTCTGTATATTCCATCACAAACTATACTGTTTTCCCGTATCTTATTGTGGATTATCTCCTTCATTTGAATTTAGATGGTTGACCCTGATGGCATTGCCAACTGGTCAGTGACACATGTTGACTGGTCTGAGAGAAAGTGGCATCCAAAATCTTACAGGGCTGATGATGTAACCTATGAACTTGTAAAGAACATCACGGTATGATTCCACTCTTGCTTGTTTATGTAAATCCAAGTGTTGGTTGCTGACTTTGTAGAGAGTTGGTTTCTAAAACTGATAACACAATGTTTTGGAAATCTTCTTTAACTTTCCACAAGTATGATGGTTAGTGTCATGGTGGATAGACAGCTTTTCTGTTTGCATTTTGGTTTAAGCATAATCTCCAACATAACGTGAAGAAAGCTATGATTTTTCTTGAAGTTGCACGCTTCTCATGTCTTTCCTCAATGATGTTTTGTACGCAGTCAATTGATACGAGCATACATGTGACAAGTGATGAAAAGGTACAGTTTTAAAGGCAGTCCTTATACATCCTTACAAAGCAGTTGGCTGAATTCTAAATGACGTGCACGTAATTTTTCCTTACCATGTTATCTACAGAAGGAAGTTCAGTCACAGCCTTGCTTATGGAATGGTATCAAACGCCCATGTTACTTATTCGCCAGGAAATTCTACCCAGAAGCTGTGGATAACTTGTTACAGCTTTTCTCCAACTATACAGCATTTTGAGTGAGAAAAATTTTGACTATTAAAAATTCTTTGGTTAAAGCCACAGTTGCATTTGATCTCCCCACCCACTCCTTAGGTCCTCCTATGTCTGAAAGATATACAAATGCTGTGACATTAAGTTACGATCGCTCCACACAATTCTTGTGTGCAGGAGCAAGCGACGAGTAGAGAGAGCATTTTAGGCTGACTCATTAGAGTTGGAGGCTAACCAGTTGTTAGTGTTGCTTCCAAAGGGTGGGTGATTTTGTTGTCCATTTTTTCCTCCATTTTGGCCGTTTATGTTCTACATTTAGTATAGAAAAAAATCTTGGGGGATTATTTGTGCACTCGATGATTGGATCTTCTGTAAAACAACTGAGAATTATGTAAATTGAAACATAAATTGTACATTATCTTTTCCCCATTTGAGATTCTATTCCCATTTTGACTAACTAGATTTACATCGTCTGACCCTGTTAATGTTTTCGACAGTCCCTACTTTTCTGTGTCATGTTACAACAATTTGTGATATCTAAAGAAGCATGAAATCCCAAACATCATTTAGTTCTTATCAAGAATGTTTCATTTCATGTGATTCTTGACTTCACTAAAGCAATAGAACAAACCTCCTCGTCCAATCTAGTATGTGAGCAATAAGAGACTTATCTTTTAAACAAAAAATAGTTTTGTTGGTTATAATTTCCAAAATCATATTCGAGCAAATCATTCAAAAACAGACCAAAAGATCAGGAAATATAAGTCAGTCAACCACCGTGAGTTTGTGACCGTGAGAATTGGTCAGCAAACTCCAATCTATACGATGATTTGAATCCCAATTTAGACGCTGAACATAGGTTTTTCGTCGTATGAAATTCCACACGTCATGGAAAACCCATCATTTTGGACCGCAAAAATATCTCTCTGACCCCCGTATGGACTGCAACCATGCGGTACCTCCCAATGACAGACCGGTCTTTCAAAATATATTCTCTGGCTTGAGCTTGACTTCGTCAAGCACTTAACTTGTATTGATTATTAAAGAACAGGGAATCGGTATCTATAAAATTTTCATTACAAAAAGAACAAAAAAACATTAAAGCTTCAGAACTTTTCCAGTACGGTAAGAACTTTTTGCATCAGAAGAAAGCAGTCAAAAGAGATGACTTTCAAACCAGAATGCTTAATCCAGTTATAGATATTTTGTCTCATCAGACGCCCGTTCTCTTTTTGTTTTCTTACTTACAATTTCCAGGATCCTGCCTCGAACTCAGTTTTTCCATCCCCCTGTGCTTGACTGAATTAGGCTAAAAAATCTAACACATATGACCATAATACATTCAATAATAGCAATGTTTAAAGAGCCTAATCGATTTGACCAGTTTAGTCTTAAAAATTTTAAACTTATCTAATTTTTAGTTTAATTTATTTTATTACTATTTGTTGTTAAAAACTGATTAGCTTATTAATTAATCGGTTAATTTTTGTAAATTAATAATTTTTTATAAACTAAAATAAATCAATTAATTTTTATTTAACAATCTTTTTTCAATTAAACTTTAAATTCTTCAAATATAAAAATAATCTTTTTCAATCATATTTTAAATTCTTTAATTTTATTTAATTTTTAATCGATTTTATGACAATCTAATACCGTTAAACCTTTTAAATTTTAAATTTTTTTTCTTACCAATTTAACTTTCGGTACGATTTTTAAAACATTTGATAAAAAACAAGTCTTTAAGATAATGATCAAATTACATTTTTGTATTAATTTAAAAGATCTTTTTTTTTTGGCCTTTCTGGTTAAACAAGACCAGATTCACTAAATTAACTTTCTTCTTATATCTTAATCTATGATTTGAGATTCAATAAAATTTCATTTCTTCTTATGTCTTTTGTTCTTTTCAATTATTGCAGACAAAGTGAAAAATGGAGGGCAGAAATGCAAAGACAGGCACCAACTTTGAATTATAGTTTTTGCTCCCAATTAATAGCTTAAGTTTTCCGAAAGTTTGAAGCCGAAAAAGTCAGCCTTTAGCCGGTCTTCTCACGCCCACTTGCAGTTCCTAACTACCTATAAATAAATGCCTTCCATGGGTGCGGAAGCCTAAGCCGGCAAGTAATAGCGACGCAAAAAGAGGAGAGAGACAGAGAGAAAATGGGTGCATGCGTGTCTACCGGAGCGTTGCCTGAATCAAATGTAAGTAAAGTGGTTCACTTGAATGGATATGTAGAGGTGTTTGATTATCCTGTCACAGTTAGAGAAGTCACATGTAAAACATCGAATCATTTCGTGTGCACGGCGGCTCAGCTTCTAACACCGGGCTGTAAACCTCTCAAAGCCGGTGCAGAACTCGAGCAAGGCAAAATCTACTTCTTGGTGCCTCACTCAACGTTCGAGACTAGCACTCCCACAGACCTTGCAGCCACGGTTGGTAAGCTCACTGCCATAGCCAAGTCCTTTAAGTGTGTGCAAGCCAATGATCAGGCCAAAACCACTCCTTTGTCCACTCCAAAAGCCACTTCAAAAGGGTCTGTTACTCCGGTATGGAATTCGCCGGGAAGCAGTCCAAAAAGGTGTGAGGAATTAGGAACAATCGTGACGGCTAATGGTATGGACAAGTCCTATGGTGGTGGTAGAAACTGGAAGCCACTTTTGGACACAATTAATGAGAAATCATTTGATAGGAGAACCGAGTCGCAGGAAGCGTTCGACTCACTGGAAATGCCGTTGGAGACGCATGGAGTGCACTTGGATACCGTCAAAGAAGATTCAGTCACAGTTACCGTGAAGTTTGTTAAATCAGAAAAGTTATTGTAATTTGTATGTTTGTTTTTTAACACTTCGATCATAATCTTAACAAGTTGGTCGAGTACAAATCTAATGTTCATATGTTTCATTAATACAATAGCAATGGTTTTAAGGAATTTGTCCGAATCTGAGCTCAGAACTCCTCTATGTTGTAGTGTTCATCAGAAACCAATAATTTAGTTTTCTCTCTTCTGATCTCTGCCGGAAACCTCATACTGAGTTCCTCTAGTCTAGGAGATAATGGAAAAGCATGATCTGATCAATAGATATTTGTGGCTCAAAACAAGCAATTAGTTCAGTAATCCTTAATGGTCTCAGGGCGGCAAAAGAAGGTGAGATTGGATGGAAAGTCTTTTTCATGTACCACGTGAATTGTAGGGACCTGATATGGTGTGCAATTAGAAGATGGCAAGCTGCGTTTTAGCTGTAAGAATAAATGACTTAACTTCCATTTGATGTTACTGTCGGAAAACAAAGTTAAAAGATGGAGTCTCTTTCTCGAGTCAACGTAGGTTAAAACAAAAGTCACTAATATTATATCATTGAGGTAAGAATTAAAAATTATTTTTTCCATAGTCAACAATTAAGTAAAATTTCGAGAGAAAATTGTACAATTGGGTTTCTAATATTTGTTCTTTGCCGATTAGGAAGTATTACTTCTCTAAATCTTACGATTAAATTGAATTTTTACTAAAATATTGTTATTCTAAAAATATTAAATTAGGCAATTCAAAATAAGTAATATGTATTAATTTATAACACTTTGAGTAAAACATCATAAATATTATTTTATTTTTATTGAAGACCATATTTATGTTATTAAATTATCTTATTGAAATTTATGATTCTAGTGAACAAATTTCATCCTTTAGGTAGATTTAACTATTAAAGTATGATTTGCTAACACTTTTTCAATAGAAGTTATCACATCCAAAGTTGAAGTTATCTTCTTTTTTTTTTGTTACAAGGGAAAGAAAACAAAACGACTAGCGCGTAACGCTTAGTCTCTTATAAAGGGTTCGGGTGTACAGGGTTCCATGGAGATCTCGGGAAAGTACATCCAAAATGCTCGGTGGTGACTCCTGAAGGGTACGCGTGCCCAGTTCAGCGAAAAAGGCCAAATAGGCCAAATGATCTGCACACTGATTCCTTTCGCGATATGTATGCTGAAGTTGCACCTCCCATGCTTGTAGAATCAAAGCTCGGATACCTGTCACCAAAAAAGAATTCCCAGTCAAATCACGTTGGGAAGAAGAAAGAATATTAATTACCTCCAACGAGTCCACTTCCACGACCACGCGCCTATACCCCCAATCCCAAGCCAACTTGAGTCCCGAATAGACCCCCCAGAGTTCGGCTAACAGAGGGTCTCCGATGCCAATATGCTGTAAAAAGCCGACACACCAGTGCCCCCGGCAGTTTCTTATTACTCCGCCTGTGGAAGCTATATGGGACCCCGGTCGCACGGCACCATCCGTATTAAGCTTGACCCATCCTTCAAGGGGTTTAGTCCACCCAACTAAGGTACCCAAAGGTAACCTTTGGCCTTGAAAGACCTGATTTTCCATCGCACTGGCGCGGTTAATCCACCAAGTATAGTCCATGACAATGGTGAACCCGGCAAGAGGCCAAACAAAACCCGACTAAAAAATGCTTTGATTACGCCATTTCCAAAGAAACCAACAGGCTACACCAAAAATCGTAGGCCACGCTTCCTGATCCACTTGAACATTATGCCTAAGGTTTGTCCTGAGCCAGAGGCCCTCCTCTTGACTGAAGAAGTCCCCACCAACCACCTCTTGAGGAAAATTGTGCCAGAAGGATTTAACCTGAGAACAGTCCCGTAACGCGTGTAAAATTGATTCCTCTTGGCCACAGAAATTACAACCATTCGCCATAGTTAGATGGCGTACCACACGTTGCTTTTTGGTCAACAATTTCCCCTTGGCCACCAGCCAGAGAAAAGACCGGATGCGCTGAGGGCCGGCCCACTTCCATATGGCTTCCCAAGACCCGGGAGAACCGTTAGTAGTAATAGTCTTTATAAGATCGTACGCAGAAGCTACGGTGAATCTCCGATGAGTGGTTTGGCCCCAGCTCAATTGATCGTCCACACGGTCGTTAAGGTGGGAATTGGTGGCAGCAATAGCCATACACACAGAGGCGGGGAGATAAGTTTGGAATAATGGTCAATTCCAGTTGCCATACACATCCTGACAATCAGCGAGAGTAGCATTGAGAAGATTCTCCGGGATCTCAGTTTGAGCCACTAAATAGAGAGGGCCCCAATCGGCTAACCAATTGTCAAGCCAAAAAAGGATGCGGCGTCCATTGCCGAGTTGCCATTTAGCGCCTTGACGCACAAAAGTCCACGTTGCGGAAAGCCCCCGCCAAAACCCCGAAGCCCCGTTCCTTGCTAACGTCTGCGGAAGGTGATAAGTATCGACCGGTACTTCGCTTTCAAAATCTGGACCCATAGCGTTTGGGGTTTAGTAAGTAAAGCCCATCCAAGTTTCGTAAGTAGAGCATCATTCATTGAACGAATGCGCTTAAGCCCCAGGCCCCCCGCTTTCTTGGGAGCACACACTTCCGCCCAATTGACAAGATGAATTTTCTTAAGACCGTCCTGAGATCCCCAAATGAAGTCCGGCATAATTTTTTCCAGAGCATCGCACAGGTGGCGAGGAAGACGAACTGTTTGCATCGTGAAGATAGGCAGGGATGAGATAACGGATTGGGTGAGGGTAACGCGACCCGCAAGAGATAACATTCGCGATTTTCAACTAGTCAACCTTTGTTGGGCCTTATCCAAAATATACTGGTAGGTATTACGATTGGTTCGCTCATGAATCAAAGGGACCCCTAAATATTTCCCTAGATTGTGCGTTGGAGAAACCTTCATCGCCTGACTGAGGCGACGAGCAGTAGTACGAGAAACGTTCTTGGAGAAAAAAATCCGAGTTTTCGTAAAGTTAATGCTTTGCCCTGACTCCCTACAAAAAGACTCCAGAGTCCTCGTGATAACTTGCATCTGATCCTCACTAGCTTCACCAAACAGAATAAGGTCATCAGCAAAAAATAAATGCGATAATGGAGGTCCCGAAGAGCTTAGCCGAATAGGTTTCCACTGCCCTTGTTGAACAGACTGAGTTATAAGTTGTCCCAGACGCTCCATGCAAAGCACAAAAAGATAGGGAGAGAGCGGATCCCCTTGTCTAATGCCTCGGGAAGGCATAAAAGGATCAGAAAGAGTGCCCTGCCAAGCTATTTGGAAGGACACGGTCGTCACACATTTCATAATGATTCGGATGAAGTTACAAGGTAACCCAATATCAATTAAGGTATTGTGAATGAAATCCCAGCGCAATCGATCATAGGCTTTCCCCAGGTCAACCTTCAGCGTAAGGTATCCCTTTTTACCTTGTTTCTTCCTCATGGAGTGGATCACTTCTTGCGCAATGATGATATTGTCGGTGATATGGCGGCCGGGAATGAAACTACATTGATTTTCCTGTACAAGGTAATCCATGTGAGGTTTCAAACGAGTAACAATAAGTTTAACAATCACTTTATAAAGCACAGTACAGAGACTTATGGGCCTAAACTGAGTCATACTGGTAGGCTCAGGAATTTTAGGGATTAAGACAAGGATTGTGCGGTTGAAATCCTGTTCCCAGTGATCCAGCCGAAAAATATCTTGGATCAGAGCGACCACTGAGGGGTCGATCGTATCTCATTGGTTTTGAAAGAAAAGCGCATTGAAACCATCAACGCCCATGGCTTTGTTTGGGTTTATGGAAACAACAGTCTTCCGGATTTCCATGTCATGGATGGGACGATCAATATCTTGAAGCTGGTCGGTTGAAAGCTGAGGGAAGCCCCCAGACATAGTTAAAGGGGAAACCATCCCAGTGTCAGGGGTATATAAAGAAATAAAAAAATTCCTCGCTAGCTCTCTAAGATGATCGGAACCCGACACAGGAGAGCCCGTGGCATCAAAAAGATGATCAATGTGCAATATCCTCCGCTTTGTAAGAGTGACGGTATGGTAGAATCTGGTGTTACGATCACCCTTAGAAATCCAATCACATTTGGCCCGTTGATGCCCATAGATTTCTTCCTCACTCAACACTTGTAAGAGATCAGTGCTCAACCGTTTTTCTAAGTCAAAGAGATCAGCCGCCGGGTCGGTCTGCAGCGCACGCTGAATCCCGTCCAACCGGGCTAACAAACATTTTTTGCGATGGAAGATATTGCCAAACACTTCTTTATTCCAACGCATGAGATGGAGGCTGAAAGTGATAAGGGAATTGCTGAAGGTCGCAGCCTCAGGGAGCTAATGGGCGGACACCACCTCATTGAAACTCGGATGAGTTAACCAGGCATTTTGGAAACGAAACCCAGAAGATCTCAGTTCTGGAGGGGGGAAGTTGTTTAAATGAAAAAGCAAAGGGCGATGGTTGGATCCCAAAAAGGGTAAATGTTGAGTGACAGAATGAGGAAAAGCCCGTAGCCAGGAAGTCGAACCAAACAACCGGTCCAAGCGGGCTTGAATCGTGCCCCGGTGCCAAGTGAAAGTTGAACCTAGAAAGCCCAAATCATGGACCCCGCTCTGATAAACCCATTCCCTAAAATTATGACTCACAATACGAGGGCCCGTAGCGCCCCCTCGTTTATCAGACGTCTCTAGCTTAGCATTGAAGTCGCCCCCCACCAACCAGGGGCCAGAAGCAAGCTGACCTATCCAACCTAAAAGACGCTAGAGGATTTTTTGCGACTGCGGTTGAGGGCTGGCATAGACAGGCGTAAAGTCAAAGGAAAGATCACCATACTTGACCTTTGTATGGATGAATTGACGATGCGCGATGGCTACTGAAACCTCAATGCCATCTTTCCAAAGAAGCCAAATTCTGCCCGAAAACCCGATAGCTTCGACCCGGAAGGAAAAATCGAATCCTAACTTCCTAATCACTGTGCTCGCACGGTTCCCGCTAATGCGAGGTTCGAACAAAACCAGACTACCAGGTCGATATATACATAAATCATTACGTACTCTTGCCCGACC
>JAOTAX010000008.1:1528689-1539670 GCA_025629825.1 Erythroxylum guanchezii
AGCAATATGAGAATGCTCCGGATATCCAGTGTTGATGATCTTGTCTCAAACTCGATGAAAATCTTGGAACCTTGCTTGGTGGATTCCGATGGAAATCATCATGAAGATGGTATTATATATGATACTCTCTCATCGAATCTTCTTTCAGCGTTGTCTTGACTCCATGATTAACATTTTGGCAATTCCAAATTCTGTCATCTTGTACATATTTGCTGCGAGACTTTCAGTCTACCGGGCAAAGATGCATCTTCCTGAAATCAGTGAAAATGTGGCAAGTTGGCCTAGGAAACGAAGAGACTACAAGAATAAACCGGAAGCAAAACTGCCGATTGAAATTAAGATCCATAAATTTAGTTAGCATCAGTGTGCATGTAGATGGAGTACTAAAAGAGGCTCAAAGAAGTGCAAAGGACACAACTTTCAAGGCTTAGTTGGTTTCTGGCGAACAATGGCATCATTGGCATTCTCAAAAGATTGTCTTTAATGGATTAGGAAGAACGAATGACAAGACAATGACCACAAAGAAGCCCCGAACCAACACACAGCAGTATTGCTTATCAGACTCTTGATACAAGTTCTTCCATAGCAAAAATTTCTCTTTCCGCTAAAATCTAAGTTGGAACCATTTTGATAGTAACAAAGGCATTCGATCTTTACGTTGATAACCTGTCTGAGACTGCTTAGTGTTTATTGACCTTTCTGATGGTTTTGATGAGATTTTTGTTTTGATTATGTGCAACACCGCCCATCAAGTGCTTACAATTCTCCATACTGGACTACAAACGTTGGTGCTCCAGTCTGGAATGACGATTCCTCATTGACTGTTGCAACGCGAGGTACCCTTGTGATCTTGTTTTGGGATTTTTGGATTGCGATTGAACGTTTAATTCACGTGGAATGCTATTTTTAGACTCCTTGTGATTATGATTAGCAGTGTTTAGCATCTACTGAATCAAATATGTTTAGCTCTATTAACTGAGATATTATAAAATTGAGACTTGAATTTTCCTTACTTCTTTTGCTAGGACCTATCCTTCTTGAGGATTATCATCTGTTGGAGAAACTTGCAAACTTTCATAGGGAGAGGATCCCAGAACGTGTTGTCCACGCTATGGGTGCAAGTGCAAAGGGTTTTTTTAAGGTTACCCACGATATCTCTCAACTTATATGTGCTGACTTCCTCCGAGCTCCTGGAGTTCAAACTCCTGTCATTGTCCGCTTTTCCACAGTTATCCATCAGAGAGGCAGTCCTAAAACCTTGAGAGATCCTCGAGGGTTTGCTGCGAAGTTTTACACCAGAGAGGTCAGTACTCCTTGGATGTTTTTAATGGTTCAAAGTGTGGATATAGCTCAATTAGGTTGGAGATTGTAGTTCACTCATTTACATGTTAATCTTGTTTGCTTATTGATTCAGGGCAATTTTGATCTTCTAGAAAACAATTTCCCTGTCTTCTTCAATCAGGACGCCATGAAATTCCCAGACACGATTCATGCCTTTAAGCCAAATCCTAAGTCTCACATCCAAAAGATGTGGAGGATTCTGGATCACTTCTCTCACCATCCTGAAAGTTTGCACACCTTCACCTTCTTTTTTGATGATTGGGGTATTCCTCAGGATTACAGACATATGGAAGGCTCTAGTGTTCACGCCTATACGCTTATTAATAAAGCCGAGAAAGTATTATATGTGAAGTTTCACTGGAAAACCTACTTGTGGTGTTAAGTGTCTAATGGAGGATAAGGCCATTAAGATTGGAGGTGCTAACCATAGCCACGCCACTCAGGACTTGTATAACTCAAGGTAAAATTTACTTTACTAAATTTTCAAATCACCTCCTATCATTATCATTATCATTATATTAATATAAAATGTTAGTACTGAATTTATAGCTTAATATTTTATAAACTAATTAACTGATTTTATTTTTATTTATTTTGTAGGAAACAAATCAACAATGAACTTCATCCTGAAGAATTGTCAGGAAATTTTACCTTAGAGAGTTTTAGCTTAAATTAGTAAGTAGTAGTTTGAGATAATTGTAATAAATAATTTTCTTGGATATTAAAATTTCCAATTTTATATATTGGAAATTAGAATTTTGTACATTTTGGTGTTATATTTTATATATACTAATAATTTTTATTTGCTTGTCTGATAATATCTTAGCATTAAAAATCCATATCATTTGTGACAATGCCTATTTTATGGCCACCAAAGCAAAAAATTTTATCGATTAAGTAATTAAATTGTTAATTTTAATAATATTATTTGTGACAAACACGAACATATTAGTGATAAATTTATTGTAACATATATTCTTTATTTAGTGACAACATTATTGTAACATATAACTTTCATACTTGTGACGAAATCTGTTAGACAATATAAGCCATTGATGCAAATTTTTTTTACAGCTAATGTAATTTCGTTGATGAATTGATAATTTTATTTGTGATAATAATAAACACATTAGTGACAATAATTTTTGTAAGAACCAATTTTCATTTTTTGTGGCGAATGATGTTGGCACTTTTTATTAAAATATTAGTGACCAAGAATTAATGGACACTGATAAAAAAATTATTAATGACAAATATTTTGTCACTATTTCTAACTATTTTAGTGGCGATAATGTTGTAAAAATAAAATAAAGTACTATTACGACTATTCGTCACTACTTTATATTATTTGTGACAAAAAACTTGTCATAAATATGTAAAGTTGTTGTGACCATATAATGTTGTCACACATTCCATAGGTTTTAGTGTTGGTACTTTTGTCACAATATAATGAAGTATTGTTACAACTTTATTCGTCACTACTTTATATTATTTGTATCGACAAAATTGTCATAAATAAGTACATTTGTTATGAACATATAATGTTGTCACACATTTGACAAGTTTTAGTGTCGGCAATTTTGTTACAATAAGGTGGAGAACTGTTACGGCTTAATTCGTCACTACTTTATATTATTTGTGATGATAAACTTGTCACAAACATGTAAAGTTATTGTGATCGTATAATTTTGTCACAAATTGCACAAGTTTTAGTGTCAGTATGTATGTCACAAAAGTGTTGCATAATTGTGACGATATCTTAAATTAGTCATTATTTCATTACTGACGGTAGGTGACAACTTTAAAAATTAGACATTATTAATAATAGTGACTAATATTACTGTTTTTAGTGACAACTTTTACTTTCACTAAAAATACAATTTCTTGTAGTGCGTAATTATTTGTCTACCACTAAAGTAATGGGTAATGACAAAGATTACGACACCGTAGCACATTTCAAACTACTTGCATCAGTGCATGTGCAATTTGATGAAAGAAAACTAAAATTATGGTTCACGTAATTTAAGATTTAAAAATAACAAATTCAAATTAACCGAAAATATTCAGATCTGGAAATTTAATAAACAAACTTTGGTTTCGGATCACCGACGTTATCACACTAATATGGATCCTTGATATAAAATTCATTGGGTGAAGTTTTCTCTTAAGATTAAATGATTAGAAACATGTATTCTAAACATTCTTATTAATCAACAACTTAGATACGATTTTAAGCTTAATCAATTAATAGCTTTAAGAACTAAGAAACCAATGAACAAGTTAACACATGTACGACATGCATTTAATCAAGTTAAGTATCTTCTTAGAATTCCCAACTCTAACGTAAAAATGGTAATCCTAATTGTCACTTTTGATTAGCAAAAAAGAATGTCATATTCTACTAATCTGTCTATTAAACGAATCAATTCCTTGTTGTGCACCTAGAAATCAACCAATCCAATTATAAAAAGCAATTCAGAAGACACTTAATATTCATCAATGAAACAAACTTTATTTGGAAATCTCACACATAATAGATGATAATGCAATTTCCTTCAACCAAGAAAAAGAAATTAGCTACTCGTAACGGAAGTAAAAACCAACAAAGAAGTAGCAAATTATGAAGTCTCCATCCCTAGTATTTTCCTATAAAACCCGAAAACTTCTATAGAAACTACTGCAGAAATGTTAGACTCCTAATGAAAAATCTGCACAAAAATGTAAAGCTACTCTAAAACAAAAAGTTGTTGTGAACAGTGAATTTCTCCTCCTTTATGCTTTTCGATGTCCTCTCTTCCCTCCTTTTTCGTTGTCTTCAACAAATATTCTTTTCTTATCTATTGCAGATCCCCATCAGTAAGGTAGCAATTTGATTTTTAAGATCATGAAGATCTTAAGTGGATCAAATCTAATTTCAAAAACAGATTTTGCAGATGTTTTTTTTCCTTACATGTGTCCACGCTTAGTCATTGATTTTTCTGTTGGTCTGGAATTTCGGATTATCTTTGCTTTCCTTGCATCTTTTTTATTCAATTTCATCTTTCAAGTGTTCAAAATCATCTGAGAATAATTAAGAAACAAGTCCATTAATTTTGAATAATAATTTCAACATATTAAAGAGATTTATACGTAAAATTAGCACAAAAATGACAACTTAACAACTTATAATTACCAAGTCGGTGTTAGAACTTAGAAAATGAAATATATCATATCAAGAGAAGACTCTATCTTGTGAAGTGATCAATATCCACATTTTTAGAATCTTATCTGAACTTTAGATAAGTTGTATTCAATCTTTTGAAAATTCAATCAATTTGATTTGACACTAATTTTTTAGTTTAATTTTTAATTTAGTTTAATAAATTTTTATTAACAATTAATCCATTAATCATTCAATTTTTATAAATTAATTAATATTTATGAATTAAAATAAACTAATTAATTTTTATTAAACAGTCTCTTGTTTTAATTAACTTTAAATTTTTTTCAAACCCTTAATTTTATCTACCAAACTTTTTACACCTTTGTTTTCTTATTTTATCATATTAATTTGAGAAATAAAATATTTTAAGCAAAGTAAGTCATAGGTAGGGTATTGATTATATTAAACAAAGAAATTTTTTTTGATGAAAGTGCGTACCGAGAAACCTGGGAATAGGGTGTTGGCACCAAACCATGTTGGTGTTTTCCTTCTCGTCCATCGCATGGAGGGCCGTAACTGGGTGGTGGTGACACCTATACCACCGTGAAACACCCAAAATACTTTTTCAGATTTTGTTATAGGGTAAGAATTAGTTTAGTATCCGTAGCCTATTATTCATTTTTAATCCAGATTTTTGGTGAGGGTTTTTTAATGCTTTGGAATAACAAATCATTCAGTATCAGAATTTTTAGTCTTAATTAAATTTCAAATTTATGTAAATAATAACTTAATAGTTTAAAATATTTTTAGTATTTTAAAAATATAATAAATGTATAAATCAAAGAGAGAATCACGTTTTAAATATCTTCATTTTCTATTTGTCTTTCTTTTGTTAGAATAAATATTGCTAAGGCAATAGTTCAAGCAAATGGATCGACGAATGTTGTTCGTAGCACTATTGAAGTGCATTGCGATGGTTTAGAAAATGAAGTGCATCACTTCACCTCGCAATATATTAGAGCATTGTCAGATGGGTTGGGTCAACATGTTGATTTGACGCATAATATAAAGATGAAATGAACTTATATTAAGCAAGACTTGTTAAGATTAAAATCTTTAATAATGTATTATTCGAACATTAAAATTAAAATAGTTAAATTCATTTATGGCCTTTTTTTAATTTAAAAAAATAGATTGATAGATTAAAGTTGAAGAACAACATGAAAAGAGTAGTATTGATCTCCTTAGTCTCCTACAATAACAACAACAACATACTCCGCATTACAAACAAACCAATTGGAACAACAGTGTAGTAAAAAGATACGACACCGTTACTTATCCAAGGCAAATCGATTGTAAAAGAGGTAAAAGACCCCTCCCATCTACACATCGAAGATGCTAGTGTTTCCAAATTAGGGCTACGAGGATAGAGGTAATCCAGAGACTTCTCGGCTCGCTTCCATGATCGTATTGACAATATGACAAACCAACTTCCTAAATAATGCAGCATATATCTTCACCAAGATAGTCCACAAAAATAATCAACTAAAGACACCATTTATACTTCATCTCTATGGAAAGATTGGGTTGGATGTTGGGTGCCAAGATACATTTCCTTGTTTATGATGGTCGTTTAATCCCCTATTGTTGGTATTTGGGGTTTTTCTTTCTCTTCCTGACTGATTTCCTTTTTGTAGTTTTTGACTGCACACAAAAACTCTTGGAATGTCAGGGATTTGGCCTGCATTTCCAGTAGCATATCAAGGGATTTCTCCATTGCAGCCAAATTCCCATCCGTTAAAGGTATATTGGCCTCCAAAATATGCTCCTTCATACCTAATTTTTGCTTCAAATTCCTGCCTCCTGACTCCATCTCCTTTACTAATAGAGCTATGATGAACCACTAACATAGGGGAGTCAATTGCTTCCCCTTTGGATGCCTCTGCTTTGCCAGGCTCCATAATTTCATAATGATTCCTTGTTTTAAACTTATTCCCCATTGGTTGCCATGTTTTCTTCCCAGTTGTTGGCTTCCAAGGGTAAAAAATATTAACCTCAGATTTCATCAATTCACCATTCTTGCCTAACTTCATTATAAGCAATAGATCAGGGAGTGTCGTATTCTTCCTCACTTCAATACAAATTTTGGCATAGTACACACACTCCATATTGGTTGTTTGAACTTCCATGCTAATTGGTTTACCTAAAGAGCTCGCTAGGAAACTAAAGTCATCCATACTCCATAATTATAACGGGACTTTATGAAATGGGACTCATAAAGGGATAGTTTCTATTGTACCTTTGTTAAAATCGAATCCAGGTCTCCACCTTTACATGAACAATGGCTACCACTGACATGTCACGACACTTATTCTAGTATTTCTGGAATGTTGCTTTCGGAGTTAAACTTGAAAATGAATGAGTTATCATCCCGAAGCATGACTTTCTCTAAGCCTTTCTTCCTCCACCGAGCTTTGGCCCAATCTTGTACAATTGGAAAAGCTATTCGCTTATTCCAGGATACCCCAACCAACGCAGAAGCCCATAAATTAGCTCCTGCTTTAAGGAGTTCCACGGGAGGGGTTAAAATTCCATCATTCTTGACATTCTGGAAGTGTCACAGGGCACCCTGATTGTAATGAATCTGAGGCTTAGATTTCCATGCTCCTACATTGCGCTTCATGCTCACTATATCTGTCTTCAAGATGGAGTCTTGGGTCATCAATTTATGCCCTGACCATCCGTATAGGTAGAAAGTCGTACCCACCTCTATCGGGGACGCATTAGGATGCCTCTGCGGGAAGCCTCGAAAGACTTCTGTCAATTTTTATAAATTAATAAATTTTTATAGACTAAAATAAATTAATAAATTTTCATTTAATAATCTGTTTTTCAATTAAACTTTAAATTCTTCAATTACAAAAACAATCTTTTGCAATTATATTTCAAATTCTTTAATTTTATTTAATTTTTAACTGATTTTATTTCGGTCTAATATCGTTGAACCTTTTAAATTTTAAATTTTGGTCCAATTTTTAAAACATTTAATAAAAAACAAGTCTTTAAGATAAAGATCAAATTATACTTGAGTATTAATTTGAAAGATTTTTTTTTTTGGCCTTTTTGGTTAAACAGGACCAGATTCACTAAATTAACTTTCATATATCTTTATCTATGATTTGAGACTCAATAAAACTTCATTCCTTTTTATGTCTTTTTTTCTTTTCAATTATTGCAGACAACGTAAAAAATGGAGGGCAGCAATGCAAGACGGGCACCAACTAGGTCACACAACTTGACTTATACTTTTTGCTTCCAATTAATAGCTTAAGTTTTACGAAAGTTTGAAGCCGAAAAAGTCATCCTCTAGCCGTTTTTCTCATGCCCACTTGCAGTTCCTAACTACTTATAAATAAATGCCCTCCATGGGTGCGGAAGCCTAAGCCGGCAAGTAATAGCGACGCAAAAAGAGCAGAGAGACAGAGAGAAGATGGGCGCTTGCGTGTCCAACGGAGCATTGCCTGAATCAAATGTAAGTAAAGTGGTTCACTTGAATGGATATGTAGAGGTGTTTGATTATCCTGTCACAGTTAGAGAAGTCACATGCAAAAGTTCGAATCATTTCGTGTGCACGGCGGTTCAGCTTCTAACACCGGGCTGTAAACCTCTGAAAGCCGGTGCAGAACTCGAGCAAGGCAAAATCTACTTCTTGTTGCCTCACTCAACCTTCGAGACTAGCACTCCCACAGACCTTGCAGCCACGGTTGGTAAGCTCACTGCCATAGCCAAGTCCATTAAGTGTGTGCGAGCCAATGATCAGGCCGTAGCCACTCCTTTGTCCACGACCCCAAAAGGGTCTGTTACTCCGGTATGGAATTCGTCGGGAAGCAGTCCAAAACGGTGTCAGGAATTAGGAACAATCCTGACGGATTATGGTATGGACAAGTCCTATGGTGGTGGTAGAACCTGGAAGCCACTTTTGGACACAATTAATGAGAAATCATTTGATAGGAGAACCGAGTCGCAGGAAGTGTTCGACTCACTGGAAATGCTGTTGGAGACACATGGAGTGCACTTGGATACCGTCAAAGAAGATTCAGTCACAGTTGCTGTGAAGTTTATAAAATCAGAAAAGTTATTGTAATTTGTATGTTTTTTTAACACTTGATCATAATCTTAACAAGTTGGACCAGTACAAATCTAATCTTCTTATGTTTCATTAATACAATAGCAATGGTTTTAAGGAATTTGCTGAGCTCAGAACTCCTCTATGTTGTAGCGTTCATGAGAAACCGATAATTTAGTTTTCCCTCTTCTGATCTCTGTCGGAAACCTCATACCAAGTTCCTCTAGTCTAGGAGATAATGGATAAGCATCAGTAGAAATTTGTGGCTCAAAACAGGCAATTAGTTCAGTAATCCTTAATGGTCTCAGGGCGGCAAAAGAAGGTGAGATTGGATGGAAAGTCTTTTTCAGGTACCACGTGAATTGTAGGGACCTGATATGGCGTGTAATTAGAAGATGGCAAGCTGCGTTTTAGCTGTAAGAAAATGACTAAACTTCCATTTGATGCTACTGTCGGAAACCAAAGTTAAAAGATGGAGTCTCTTTCTCGAGTCAACGTAGGTTAAAACAAAACTCATATTATATCATTGAGGAAAGAATTAAAAATTATTTTTTCCATAGTCAACAATTAAGTAAAATTTCGAGGGAAAATCGCACAATTGGTTTTCTAATAGTTTTCTTTCCCAATTAGGAATAATGTTAGTGTTACTGCACCTCTCCGCATTTAGCGATTAATTTAATAAAGATAAATTAATTTTTAAATTCTTACCAAAGTAAATTAGTGGTGGTGTAATTTTAAAAATATTAAATTAGGCAATTCAAAATAAATAATATGTATTAATTTATAACATTTTGAATAAAAGAACATAAATATTATCTTATTTTTATTGAAGACCATATATATGTTATTAAATTATCTTATTCAAATTTATGACGCTAGTGAACAAATTTCATCCTTTAGATAGATTTAACTATGAAAGTAGATTTCCTAACACTTTTCAGATAGAAAATTATCGTTTTCGTTGATAAAGTGGAAAAGGACCTTTAAACCGTACATGGCCTACTTAGTTTAATTTTCGTAGACTCTTTGTTCCCTTTTGTTGATAAGAACACAGTAGTTGATTAATGTAGTTCTTTAATAAATTCACAAAATATACCAATAACTTTTCATTGTGACGCATAATGTAAAGATGAAATGAATTTATATTAAGCAAGACTTGTTAAGATTAAAATCTTTAATAATGTATTATTTGAACATCAAAATTAAAATAGTTAAATTCATTTATGGCCTTTTTAAAAAAATTAAAAAAATTATATTGATAGATTAAAGTTGAAGAACAACATTAGGAGAGTAGTAGTAATCTCCCTAGTCTCCTACAACAACAACAACAACAACGCACTCCACACTACAAACAAACCAATTGGAACAACAACGTAAGAAGAAGATATGACACTGTTACTTATCGAAAGCAAATCGATTGGAAAAGAGATAAAAGACCCCTCCCATCTGCACATCGAAGATGCTAGTGTTTTCAAATTAAGGCTACGAGGACAGAGGTAATCTAGAGACTTCTCGGCTCACTTCCTAGTCTCCTGACTTACCACACCGTAATCACTGGAATTTACCATTGTTGTCTGTTCTCCTTGTTGGATCGCCTATGGCCCGAGTATTCACAATATACAGCGGAAAAGACCATAAAACAACAAGAAGTATAACCGAAAACTATAGCATGTACGAAATTACCTTTTGACGCGGATTGGTTATTTCTTTTTCAGATTCGTAGACACTGCAATGTGTGAATATCCTCTACCGGTATCCACACGAGAATAAACGATCCAGGT
This sequence comes from Erythroxylum guanchezii, assembly GCA_025629825.1. NCBI lineage: Eukaryota > Viridiplantae > Streptophyta > Magnoliopsida > Malpighiales > Erythroxylaceae > Erythroxylum > Erythroxylum guanchezii. The sequence goes on from JAOTAX010000008.1 coordinate 1,539,080, forward strand.
AGCGGCTAATATGTGCTAGCACGTCCAGAAATCTTTTCGAACATTGCACAGTTTTTTCTCTCGAAGGTGGCTAGGTTTTCGTCTCACTTCTCATTTCTAATGAGACCTAAGTTTCTCAATTTATAAAAAACAAACTAATCCCATTGAAGCCCAATAGGTTTCGACCCATATTATATCCCATATAATAAAAGCTCTACAACTTAATTCAATCTAGCCTAATAAATATATCCACTTATATTTATTCAATGCCTAATAAATTAGGCCCAAGAGAATAAGTCCAGATCACATCACTATTTGTGTGTGACCCTGTAGCCCCACTTGATGTTGGCAATAGGCTTGATCACACTTCAAGGCCCACAAGTCATAAGCGGCATCTAGCAAGATATTATGACTACCCAAATCAAATGAGGATTGGTAATCCGATTTAACCTGTAACCATGGTTATAAGCTCAGTTTCTTTGTAACACGATATCAAAATTACTCACAAGACATGGTACATGTCAACCTTTGATTAATCATAGTTTCTTGATCCCCAAGTTGACTGATTATAACAAATAACATTGATGACTCCTCATCAATTCATTTGAGCAC
>JAOTAX010000008.1:1539770-1574867 GCA_025629825.1 Erythroxylum guanchezii
TCTGGCTTGCGCATTAATTTTCAGAAGAGTGGTATTTATTTATCCTCAGATGTCCACAATCGGGAAGAGCTTAGCAATCTTGTTGGGCTTCCTCTTCATGGCACACCGTTCAGATATTTGGGGGTTCCTATCACCTCAGGTAAGCCTCAGTTTATTGACTTCTTGCCACTGCTAAAGAAATTAAAGAGTCGAATTAATGCCTGGCAGAATCGGTTCCTCTCCTTTGCAGCTAGAGTTAGCCTTACTGTTTCTTTTTTTAATAGCATACATATTCACTGGGCGGCTCATGTCGTTATTCCGAAGAAAGTGATCAAAGAAATGGAGCAAATTATTAAAGCGTTCCTATGGTCTGGAACTCACGAAACTAGTAAAGGTGCGAAAGTTAAGTGGAGCGAGATTGTCATTCCTAGGACGCAAGGTAGTTTAGGTATCATTTCGTTCACTCAGATGCAACGCTGTCTTCTTATGAAACGAATTTGGTGTCTTTTTGTGGATAAAGAGGCTTTGTGGGTCAAATGGGTGCAAGTCTTCCGCCTTAAGGGGCAAAGCTTTTGGTGTCTTCTACCGCAGCCTAATGACTCATGGATTTTTAAGAGCCTCCTTCATTTGAGGGATTTGATTTATCCTTTCATCAGAAATCGAATTGGAAGTGGTGAGGCTACTTTTTCTGGTTTGATAATTGGCATGAGCAGAGTCCTCTCTGGCTTCAACCTGATTTACCAGTGGTTCGGAACCGAATTCCTCAGGTAGCATCTCTTGCTTGGGTTGTCCGAGAGGGTGATCGCTTGTTTAGGTGCAGATTCGGACATCTTATTTCCAGATATTTGGATGGCATCAGTTTGTGTAACAATCCAGATCAGGTGCGATGGACTGCCTCCCAGAATGGTGTTTTCACCACTTGTTCAGCCCGTGGCATAGGGCAAGGGTCAGAAGCTCAGGTACCGTGGGCTGCCCTGGTTTGGTATCAGGTTTTGTGCCCACAAGCGGCATTCTTTCTGTGGCTTGCTATTAAAAATAGGTTGAGAACCAAGGATAGGTGGTTTGGGACTTTTGACCCAATTTGTGTGTTGTGTAAACTGGTAAACGAAAGTAGAAATCACTTGTTTTTTGAATGTGAGTATACCAAAGTGGTGTGGAGTCGTATGTTGCATTTACTAGGCACTTTGAATTCTACATATGAGTGGACTGTTGTGCTGGCTGAAGTTATCCAAAAAGCCAAACAAGGGAGGTTGGATGGTTTACTCATCAAGCTCTCGTTTCAGCTGACTATTTACCACGTATGGAGGGAGAGGAATCTACGAATTTACAGGCAAGTGGAAAGGGCCAAATATGAGCTGGCTGATAGCATAGTTAACTTGATTAGGGAGGCCATCTTCGTGAATGGTACACAGGACTCTATTTCCCCAGCTATGAGGCAACGTTGGTTTCTCTAGTTATAGTGGTTTGCTTTGCTTGTGTTTTTGCGTTAGGTGGGGTTGCTTTCCCCACTTAGATTGCCTTTGAAGGCTTGTTAGCTTTTGTATATTGCAGACTTTTATTTTTTTTGGTAATATAGTTCTTTAAATTTTCAAAAAAAGATTAAAATCTTTAATAATGCATTATTTGAACATCAAAATTAAAATAGTTAATTCATTTATGGCCTTTTTTAATAAAATTAAAAAATTAGATTGATAGATTAAAGTTGAAAAACAACATTAGGAGAGTAGTAGTAATCTCCTTAGTCTCCTACAATAACAACGACAACACACTCCACACTACAAACAAATTAATTGGAACAACAACGTAATAAGAAGATATGACACCGTTACTTATCAAAGGCAAATCGATTGTAAAATAGGTAAAAGACCCCTCCCATCTGCACATCAAAGATGTTAGGGTTTTCAAATTAAGGCTACGAGGACAGAGGTAATCCAGAGACTTCTCGGCTCGCTTCCTAGGATCCTGACTTACCATACCGTAATCATTGGAGTTTACCATTGTTGTTTGTTCTCCTATCCTTAGAATTCTCATTTTGCCCGACAGCTATTAATGAAGTCAACATGTTGGCCTAATCCATCTATCAATGCTCTAAATATTGCGAGGTGAAGTGATGCACTTCATTTTCCAAACCATCGCAATCCACTTCAATAGCACTGTGAACAACATTCTTCAATCCATTTGCTTGAACTATTGCCTTACCAATAGCAGAATATAACATAACTTCACCATCAACACCTTCCCTATTAATTACACCCTCTACATTACGGCTATTTTTAACAACCTCAATAGGGACTATATCAAGTACTACACAAGCAACATCAGTCATAGAATATTCAACCGCATCAAAACCAGCATTAACAACATCCACGTCACCACTAAGAAGAATATTTGCCTTCATTAAGGGTGCTTCAGAGACAACTCCACTGTCTTCAATTACTGCGCCAACCTTATCATCAATTACAACAGAAACTGGTAACTCGTCATTAGCATGTTGAATATTCACAACATAATCAATATTCACATTAACTGCATTATTCTCCCTCTCAGCCTCTTTAAAAACGTTGTCAAACTGCTCATCTAGTTCAATTAAAATAAAATTATGATCGTCAGCCTGCTGAATATACACAACATCAACTATATTCCTATTAATGACATTATATTCCAAAGTTGTGCCTTACACTTCCAGTAGCATATCAAGGGATTGCTCCATCACAGCCGAATTCCCATCGATTAAAGGTATATTCGCCTCCAAAATCTACTCCTTCATAATTGATTTTAGCTTCAAATTCTTGCCTCTGACTCCATCTCCTTTACTAATAAGGCTATGATGAACCACTAATGTAGGGGAGTCAATTGCTTCCCCTTTGGATGCCTCTGCTTTTCCAAGCTTCATAATTTCGTAATGATTCCCTGTTTTAAACTTATTCCCTATCGATTGTCATGTTGTCATGTTTTCTTTCCAGTTGTTGGCTTCCAAGGGTAAGAAATATTAACCTCAGATTTCATCAATTCACCATGTTAAGATATATTTTATATGTCTTTTATTTAGTTTTGGCATTTTAATTGGACATATAAAATCTTAATTGTAGTGGGATTTAAAAATTGTGGTTGTCACACTTGTGTTTGTAAAAGAATTCTATATTACATTGGAGTCTATCATTATGGTGATATTGGAATTAAATTACTGCTGGATTTGCGGATTTTGTGGATTGATGAAATTAAAAAGATGAGGTTATTTCATGTTTGAATTGAAGTGGGACTCTTATTATTATAATGTGAGGGATTTGTGCAAATCTTGTATCTACGGCTGTAGTTGATCTTCAGTATGAGTGTGCGGCAACCAATGAGATGTGTCACATGTGTGTGTTGGCGCCAACCAAAAAGAGTGGAGTTAATTGAATTGAAAAAGTGATACGTGCTGAATCATTAATTGTGTAGAGGGTGTGTGTTATTTGTCCATTGATAAAACACTGCAGAAGTCTATCAAAGCAGTGTTGTGCACGTCTCCCATCAACAGTGAAAGTGAATCTCTAATGTGAAAAATAGAAGTGCAATTTACGTTGGTATTTATTGAAGGATTTTTCGGAAGGCTGCTGCGTGGTGGTTGGTTTTATTGTTTTTGGGGATACAAGAAAAAGGTAGGGTGAATATTTATGTTGCAGAGAAAATCTTCTTTGGAAAAGTTATAAGCCCCCATATAGCACCGAAGTTATTGACTCAGAGATATGTGGAGTAACGAAATCTGAAATGCTTGTACAGCTTTTACGTGCATGCCTCCCACAAACCAATGATTGCCAGATGGAGCTCTTAAGACATTTTGGGAAGCAGCGCAATCATGTTAGTTAAGCAAATTCACATTTAGGGAGTGGTGGTCATATAAATTCAGAACCTATGAGGAAGACGTCTTTGGAAAGTAGGTTGAGTGGACTACAGTGTATTATTGGGTGTTAATTGAAGATTGGAAAAACACAGCTGACTGTGCGCATGTGTTCTGGTGTCCCGTATGGTTTAAATTGGAGTTGTTGAAGCTGCACTTCCAGATCTATTACGGAGGAGCTGAACTGATTGGGAAGTTGTCTTCTTTTCTTTCTCAAGTGTTGTCGTTTATGTTGAATTTTATTTAATCACTTGAGTTGTTTAGTTTGTTTCATTATCATTAAATATTATTTAAGAAAATCCTCTGTCGAGGTTAATACGAGATGGTCGTACTATTGGGTATAAAATTTTTTCACGGGAAGTGAAGTTGAGAGATAGCAGTAATGTCAGCTCAGTAGAGCTTTGGGTAAATCTATTGCACTTTTATAAAAGTTATTAAACTGGGCGAGGGCCCCGCAGACATGGGCAAGATATGTCGAACAGCGTTACCAAATTCTAGTGTTTTTATTATTTCGGTTTTACTTGCTTTTATTTTGTTGTTGTCAAAGAAGTTTGCGAAAACTTTGCGAAACAATTAACACTTTTGGTTTTTCAATTGGTATCAGAGAAAGATCACTGATTCAGAATTTGGTAGCAAGTTGGTGCATATCCTAGTTTCGCGAACATGGTTATAAGAGAGGCACTACAGGTGGAAACTAAAAAAAGTGTGAATGATGCGGAAGATGAATTAGATGAAAACGAAGACTTGGTACTACTCACACGAAATTTTGGTAAATGGCTGAAAAGAATGAAGGAGGACAGATCCGAATTTAGACAATATGGCGGAAGTTCATCGAGTAACAATTCAAGACAACAAATCAAGACACAAAAGGGCTAACAAAAGGCAAGGAGAATCTAATGTCATGTATGTCAAGGTTTCGAACACATTCAATCCGAATGTGCCAATACTGTGAAGAAGAAAAAAGGAAAGTCTTTCACAAGCACCTGGAGTGAAACTAATTCCGAGAGTGAATATCGTAGCGATGAAGAAATAGCGAATGGTGCTGCGTTGGTTGCCTTATATAGCAAAAGTCCAATTACTTGCTTAACAGTAACTGAGAAGTAAGTAACTGAAGGTTGAAAAGAGGAAAAATCAAAAAATTTCAAAAATAATCTAGCTCAAGATACAATATCAGAATATCACAGCGACAGTAGTGGCCTAGATGATAAAAAAGGACATATTTACGAGGATTACAAAGCTATATATGAAAAATGGGTGAAAACGCGTAGAAAGAATGAAAGATTGAAAGAAGAGAATATTTCCATGAAGAACACCATACAAGAGTTAGAAAAGAAGCTGATGTTGACGTAGGATGAGCTTGGTGAAGCTAGAATGAAATTGATAAGTACTGAAAAGGGATTGAGGATGTTGAATGGAGGCATGAAAAAAACTAGATAAGTTGATAGAAACTGGTAAGGTTAAAGGGACTTTTGAAGGCATAGGCTATAAAGGTGAGTGCTCGAAAGTGAATGAAGAAAATTTTGATATGTTCAGATATGCCCAAGAGGTAGAAGCTTCAAAAAAGAAACGAAGATTTATACCCACATGTCATTTTTGTGGAGTCATTGGGCATATAAGGCCAAGATGTTATCAGTTACTATAGATGTTGTTTCAAAGCAGACAAAGCCGAAAAAGTAAACATCCTTCACAAAAACTTCAACATCAACCTTCATTACTAAAATCTACTTGGATAAAAAAAAAGTGAATTGCAAGCCTCGTAGTTCGTACATCAATGAAAGCAACTTTGCAACATGGTTGGTATTTTGATAGTGGATGCTCACGTCATATGACGGGAGAAAAGGCTTATTTAACTGATTATCAGAATTGTATGGATGGTCATGTGACTTTCGGAGATAGAAAGAAAGCTTTCGTGATCGGTAGAGGAATATTATACGTGGATGGTTTGCCTCCTCTCAAGAATGTGCTCCATGTTGATGGATTAAAAGCAAAGTTGGTAAGTATAAGCCAACTTTGTGATGATAGTTTGCTAGTTAAATTTACAAGTGACGAATGCAGGGTACTTACCAAACAAGGAGAATGTATCGTGAGTGGCAAGCGATCAGCCGACAATTGCTACATATTGCAAGTCATAACTACATGTAAGTCAGTTACTTATGAGAATAACATTGATTTATGGCATCAAAGGCTTGGGCACGTAAATTTTGACCTCATCAGCAAATTGACAAAACTGGAGGTTATGAAGAGTCCAGCCAAAATGAACAAAAAAGGAAAATAAATTTGCAGTGCAGGTCAAATGGGAAAACAACTTGGAAAATTCGAGAGCAAAAGTGATGAAGGAATTTTTATTGGCTATTCAACTAACAGTAAAGCTTACCGAGTGTATAATCAAAGAACAAAGAAAGTGCAAGAGTCCATAAATGTTCTGATAGATGATGCAGCTTTATTGAATGGTCAAGTGGCAGAAGAAAATCAACGTAACTGACCATCCAAATCAGCCCAAACAAGCAAAGAGACGAGATTAAAGAATTGTCCAGATCTGGAGTTAGTTGCTACTGAGGAAGTAACTGCAGGAACTAATCTGCAGTTAGTTGCTGTTGAGGAAGTAATTGTGCGAACTGAAGAACTTTCAGCTACTTCGGATGATAAATCACCCAAAACACTAAAAGCTGATTTGAACTGAGATTCTTCATCTGAAATTCAAAGAAATCATCCAGTAGAAAGCGTCATTAGAGATGTCAGCAAAAGAAGAAAAACAAGAGAAAGAAAAAGAGTTGATTATCGAGAACTTGCAAGCTACTTGTGATACACATCTTCATTCGAGCCAAAGAAAAAGATCAGGTTTGAATTTCTTCGAGAGGCACAAGGACTGTGTGCTTTACATTTTTGAAGTATTTTTTATGTTGTTAAAAAAAGAGAGGAGGAAACGTTAAAAAAAACTTCTTTAGTTTTTATGTTGTCATTATCGTCCCATCTTTTTTAGTAGTTAGCATTGTGACTTCTATTTGGCTCCACCGAAGATCATTCAGCTCTCTCATTAGTATAGATCTCTCTCGGGTATCTCTCTCTCTTTCAGGCATATCTCTCAGTGTTTTGAATGGTGGTAATTTGTCTTATTGGCATGCTTATGATTCTTCCGCTACACCTGTTGGTGATTATTATGATTATGTATTTTGATACTGTTTTGTCCCAAGGGAGAGATATCAGAATGTTTATGGTGAATGTTTCATTCAAAGGGAGATTTCAGGATATATGCATGACTATTTGTCATACTTTTTGGCAGTTTTTGTCCCAAGGGGGAGATAAATTTGGATAATTGGATAACTTGGTGTTCTTTGAAACTTGATATTTGATTAAGAAGGAGTATTTGTCATATGAATTATGCATTTAATTTATATGTCCAATTATGTTATTTAGGAGGAGTTTCATATTTGTGACAAACAATATATATATATATATATATATCTTTTATTATTTGACATTTTAATTGGACATAAAATCTTAATTGTAGTGGGATTTAAAAATTGTGGTTGTCACACTTGTATTTGTGAAAGAATTCTACATTATATTGGAGTCTATCATTATGGTGATATTGAAATTAAATTACTATTGAATTTGTGGATTTTATAGATTGATGAAATTAAAAAGATGAGGTTGTTGCATGTTTGAATTAAAGTGGGACTCTTATTATTATCATGTGAGGGATTGGTACAAATCTTGTATCTACGGCTGTAGTTGATCTTCAATGTGAGTGTGTGATAACAAATGAGATCTGTCACATATGTGTGTTGGCGTCAACCAAAAAGAGTGGAGTTAATTGAATTGAAAAAGTGATACATGCTGAATCATTAAGTGTGCAGAGGGTGTATGTTATTTGTCCGTTGTTAAAACACTGCAAAAGTTTATCAAAGCAGTGTTATGAACATTTCCCATCAACAGTGGAAGTGAATCTCTAATGTGAAAAATAGAAGTGCATCTTGGGTTGGTATTTATTGAAGGATTTTTCGGAAGGCTGCTACGTGGTGATTAGTTTTATTGTTTTTGGGGATACAAGAAAAAGGTAGGGTGAATATTTATGTTGCAGAGAAAATGTTCTCTGGAAAAGTTATAAGCCCCCATATAGCATCGAAGATATTGATTCAGAGATATGTGGAGCAACGAAACCTGAAATGCTTTTACGTGCATGCCTCCCATATACCAATCATCGCCAGATGGAGCTCTTAATACATTTTGGGAAGCAACGCAATCCTGTTAGTTAAGCAAATTCACATTTAGGGAGTGGTGGTCATATAAATTCAGAATCTGTGAGGAAGACGTCTTTGGAGAGTAGGTTGAGTAGACTGCAGTGTATTATTGGGTGTTAATTGAAGATTGGAAAAACACAGCTGAATGTGTGCACGTGTTCTGGTGTCCCGCATGGTTTAAATTGGAGTAGTTGAAGTTGCACTTCCAGATCTATTACGGAGGAGCTGAACCGATTGGGAAGTTGTAATCTTTTCTTTCTTAAATGTTGTCATTTATGTTGAATTTTATTTAATCACTTGAGTTGTTTAGTTTGTTTCATTATCATTAAACATCATTTGAGAAAATCCTCTGTCTAGGTTAGTACGAGGTGGTCGTATTATTGGATGTGAAATTCTTTCACGGGAAGTGAAGTTCAGAGATAGTGTCAAGGGTTGAGTGGTATCAGCTCAGTAAAACCTTGCGTAAATCTATTGTACTTTCATAAAAGTTATTAAGCTGGGTGAGGGCTCCATAGACATAAACAAAGTGTGCCGAACCGTGTTACCAAATTTCTGGTGTTTTTATTATTTCAATTTTGCTTGCTTTTATTTTGTTGGTGCCAAAGAACTTTGCAGAAAGTTAGCGAAACAATTAACACTTTTGGTTTTTCACACCATTATCGCCTAACTTCATTATAAGCAGTAGATCAAGGAGTGTCGTGTCCCTTCTCACTTCAATACAGATTTTGGCACAGCACACACACTCCATATTGGCTGTTTGAACTTCCATGCTAATCGGTTTCCCTAAAGAGCTCGCTAAAAAACTAAAGTTATTCATAGTCCAGAATTCTAACAGAACGTTATGAAATTGGACTCATAAAGGGATAGTTTCTATTTTACCTTTGTTAAAATCGAATCCAAATCTCCATCTTTGGATGAACAATGGCTGCCCACTGGCATGTCACGGCCCCTATTCTAGTATTTCTGGAATGTTGCTTTTGGAGTTGAACTTCAAGATGAATGAGTCATCATCCCAAAGCATGACTTTCTCTAAGCTTTTCTTCCTCCACCAAGCCTTTGCCAAATCTTGCACAACTGGAAAAGCTATTCGTTTATTCCAGAATACCCCAACCAACGTAAAAGCCCAGAAATTAGCTCCTGCTTTAAGGAGTTCCATGAGAGGGGTTAAAATTCCATCATTCTTGACATTCTGGAAGTGTCGCAGGGCACCCCGATTGCATTGAAACTGAGGCTTGGATTTCCATGCTCCTACACTGCACTTCACGCTCACTGTATCTGTCTTCAATTTGGAGTCTTGGGTCATCGGTTTATGCGTTGACCCATCCATATAAGTAGATATCATACCCACCACTGTTGGGGATGCAATAGGATGCCTATCCAGGAAGCCTCGAAAGACTTCTGTACTGAGAGCTGGGAATTCATCTTTAGAGAGGGAGGCTTTCACATTCTCCATAGATGATAGAGGAGGTCCCTCCGCCGAGACAAAAGGTACAGCCACCTTGGAGTTGCTAAGGAGCTCGTATGAGTCATTACATTGAGGTGGGTCGTCAGACCTGGAGGTGGGGATCTCTTAGATCTCACTCAAGCTCACACCTTTCGCAGATCTCTCCTCTTACACCTCGCTCCTAGACTTCTATTCTTTCCCAGTCACCTCTCGCGTACAAACTCTTGCTCCCTTTAGATCTGGGTTGTCACGCCTCCTGAAGCTCGCAGATCTCGCTCCCCTCGCAAACAAACTCTTGTTTGGTAAATATCTAATCAGCTATGTTTTGACAGATTGTAGATATTTGATTGTTTGACCATGTCAAACCACTGATAATCATATTTGGTAATCAGTCGATTAAGTTAACAAATTGAACCCAATCTGCTATTTATAAAAATGCTCTTATAAGGAAAAATCACTCAAGTTGTTTTCTTTTATTATTACTTTCCTTTCACCAAACACTAGTATCCTAAACTTCACCGATACATTGCTATTAATATGGAGGAAGAAAGTAGTAATAGTAGTAATAATATTATTATTTATTTATTTTATTATCATTATTATATTTTTTATATTTTTTATTAAAGTTATAAACTTAATTTTTGTGAAATTAAATATCTAAAATCTAAATTCTTATTTGTCTATCTAAAGAAATACTAAGATATAATATTTATATCCTTGTACAGTCTTTTTTTTTAAGTCATGCCCTCATAAGTTGTTTTACACATAAATAACTAATACTAAATATTTAATTTTACCAAAAATCTTTAAATAAACAGCTAATATTATCCGTTGGTCGAATCAACCTATATAGTTCGTTGTCAACTAACCGTTGATAAAATCAACTAACAACTAATGCAATCCACTGGCTATCAAACAGAGCCTATATGAATATATACCAAAATATTTGATTAGCTGATCCTATGTTACAAATTAAAAGAACGGACTATTAATTTGATAAACGTTACTATAATAATTAACATTAATTTTAGAAATTAAATGGACTGCCCCCACAATAGTTGGTGTTCAAAAGTCAAATCCTCTCATTGTTGTAATCTATATTTCCGCCAAACAACTAATTTATTTATTTATTTTTAACAACTGGACAGCCTCCAATTAGACTAATTACAGTCCTTCCTCGTCCACTTATAACGTGTGGACTATATTGGGCAACCAATGTATGATCAAAAGAAGAAGGGGAAAAAAAATTGGTGGTCAAATATATATTTTTTCTCTTTGTCTCGTAAAGGAAAGCTCGTAAGTTTTGACCCTATGTAAGATACCTTCATTGACATGTATACAGTCGAGGTTAATACAGTATTTCTTCTTGTTTGAAGAACATGAACAGTAATTCTAAGTCAAGTCGTGGCTCAAGGGTCAATAGTGGCAAGCAAGAACATGGTCGAAGGCGAGAAATTATCATACATAAGACTCTCATAAATACCATAACATGTATCCAAGAAAATGGGAGCTATTGATATAATATTATTGAGTAATTAGTTTAATAATACAATCCTGAGCAGGATATGCATCTCTCACCAATGCCCAAAGCTGATGTTCTTAATCATAAATAATACTTTAGAATTGCTTGAACCAATCAGATTAATTTTTAATTACAGGGGGGATAAATTAAATGGCAGAAAAATAGGTGCAGGTGGAACTTTTTTTTCAATCGGTGAACATTCCCAGCCAGCTTCCTTGGAATTATAAGCTAAATGGAAATGCTTAGGAACCCAATTTTCACCTTTGGATTCTCTTTCTTTCGCAAGTTCTCTTTGCTTCGACTCAACACTGTTCTTTGCTTCTCTTGCTTCAGACCAGCTTTGGCTCATAATCCCTCTGCTTACCTCGTTCCAAACAACACATGATTCTGTTGGAGAAATTCCCTATAAGGCAAGAAGTATCAGCTACAACAAATTAGATCTTGCATTTCTATATTGAAGATCTAGTAGCTCAAATTGGAGATACACAACATGTGAAATAATATAATTGATTACCCTTGAATCTCTTATTTCAGGAGCTTTCAACCTTGTAAGCACCTCTTTTGCATCGTATATTATCATTTCCTCACCGCTAGCCACATCTTTTGCTTTCACAGTACTGCATAAAGTCAAAAGAAAAGAAAAAGAAAAGACAAGAAGTCATTAATTTCTTAAGAAAATGTCAAAGTTTGGCCATTAACACACGTCTACTCTCAAGTTGTGGTTTAAGTTTGATGTTGTTTTCCAAACATTTGTAGGAGAAAAAGATAACAATCCAAGGACCACGAAATTTAGTGGTTCAGTCAGGATTCAAATTTCTGTGTAACTTACACGACTTCGATGATAAAATAAATATTGCTGAACAATTTACCTGTTCCAGTGTCCATCAACCACGTAAAGAGTTCTAAGGGATGATGTCTCGTAAATCTTTCCCTGAATAGCGTGAGGTCCTCTGCGACCAAGGAAAGACCTAGCTGTGTAACATAAGTCTGCTTCAATGCTTGTCTCTTCACAGCATATTTTAACGTTACCAACCCATTCAACCCCAGGTGGGAAGAACCTAATTGAGAGCTTTGGTGAGTTCATGACGTAAGTCTCTCCATGATTCAATAGCTTAAGCTGCTTTTTACCATGCACCTCAGCTTCCACTTTCGTACCTGTACGAAATTCATAAATTTTATTTAATAAGTCATTAATTTACACTACTTGATTGTTCAATTGCTTACAATAATGAACTCTAGCTATGTCAAATATGTGAATTTTATTAAGATTATTGTCATTAGTTCCTTTCGTTGTCCTGCTAATTGTAACCTGTGCCCTTCACAACCCGCAATTATTTGTCTACTTGCAGAGTTCCACCGCTAGAGTAATAAGTAATGACAAAGATTACGACGCCTTAGAACATTTCAAGCTACTTGCATCGGTGCATGTGTAATTTGATGGAAGAAAGATGCAACTTACAGTCACCACGTTGGCGTTAGAACCTAGAAAATGAAAAATAACACGTCAAGAGAAGACTCTTTCTTGTGATGAGATTTGGCTGGGTCGGTCGTGCTAGGCCCAAGCTCAAACTCAGAACGGCACATGGGTCGATCGGCTCATTTTTCAATGTTGACCTAATTCCTACAGATATTTACTATATAAACTCATTACCTCGTCATGAAAAAGGTACAACTCAAAAACCCTAGCATTCTCTACTCTCAGTCACCAAAAACACTCACAAAAAGTCTAACTTGAGCGTCGGAGGGGCCTACCGGCAGTCAACCCTCGGTGTGCCTTTCACTGTTTTGCAGGTACTTCCTAGCTGGAGCTCAACGAATTCATGGATTCAAACAACAGTGCCCAACCCCATCAAAATCAGACAGAACCAGTTGGCGCCCACCGTGGGGCCGGGCATCAAGGCACCACGTCCAGAAGCACTCAGATCAGTCAGATAGCGGCGACAAATCCTGATGTAGCCGCTGTTGCGGCACTTGCGTTACAACGAATGGGCTTGCGACTACCTGCCGCCCTCCCATCGCCACATCACGATCACTAGACACACCCTCCACCTATCATCCAAAACCCTAGCATAGACGAGCTACCCCCTCAAAACCCGAATAACCAAATGTCATATTCACACCCGCATGATCAACCGCAACAATCCCAGAACCAAGACCAACAAGCGCAGAGCGCGGCCCTAGAAGACGACGCTAGAACTAGCTCACATCCTCACACCCAACATCCCCTCAACACGAACCCTCTTGCACCACAACAAACCTTCCTCACACAAAGACAAATAGAAGAAGCGGTCGATCTACTGATCCGCCAAATCTTGCGACCTCAGGCGGAGCAACAACAAACCCCCGCTCGGCAGATAGGCATGATGGTCGATCGTCGTTCTGCTGAATCTCTTGAAAAAATCGTGGACGACCGAATTAATCTGGCCATGAATTCCCGCCCGGATCAGTCATCCACACAATACCGCTCTCCTTTCATTCCGGAGATTCTGGATAGCCTTCCAACGGTCGGTACTAAGATACTAATGCTAGAAAAGTACACAGGAAAGATCAATCCCCTCGACTACCTTCAGCACTTCCAATCAATGATGAACCTGCATTGCATTCCAGATGCTATTCAATGTAAGGCTTTCTGTACAGCCTTTCAAGAAGGAACCCGGCGATGGTTTAACAGTCTACCCTCGCGCTGCATTACCTGCTGTGAGAATTTTAAGCTGTTATTCCTCAACCAATTTGCTACGAGTAAACGGCCACAGAAAACTGCATCCCTTGGAAGTGATGCAGTTGACTCAAGGAAAGAACGAAAGTTTGCGGGAGTTTATCACTCGGTTTAACAATGAAGCTGTCGAAGTCCCTAATCTCACTTGCTCGTCCATGTTGGCTGCCCTTATGAGCAACACGAGGGATGAAGAGTTCAAGAAGTCATTGGCTCTTGATCAGCCCAGGTCTATCCAAGAGATAAGGAATCGGGCGGATAAATACATCCGGCTGGAGGAAGTGTTGAACACACAAAACGTAGAGCGGATGACCGCTGGCCGAGTGGTAGAGCCAATGATTCACACAAACGACAGAAGGATCAGTCGAGCTGGGGAAAGTCGATCGACCGACAAGACCCACGACGCGAGTCCTTCACCCTGCTCAACAGGCAGTATGCGGAAGTATTGGAAGTCATGAGAGCTGAAGGGAAGGCCCTCCGAGAACCAAATAAGTTAACGACTCCCCTCAAAAAGCGGGATTCAACTTTATACTGTCGTTTCCATAGAGATGTAGGTCATGACACGGAGGATTGTTGGGATTTGAAACGAAAAATCGAGCTCCTTATCCAGAGGGGGAGGCTGGGTAGATTTTTGAAGTACGAAAAAAATGTCGATCAAGATAATGAGGGTAGGAGCGGTCGGTCTGATAATTGGCGAAAGCTTTGGAGGCAAAATAATACAAACGAGGGAGGGAGGCAGAGCAGGAATACGGACGACCGACGCGACACGAGAGGATAGTCCAGGGCTAGAGATGACAAACATACCAGGCAGCAGGATGACCGACCGGTTAGGGTCATAAACATGATTTTTAGTGATAGCGCAGCAGGAGGGTGCACCATCAGAGGAAGGAAGAGGTATGCCAGGCAGATCGCTGAGGGCCAGTCAGCAACGAAAAAGGCACAAACTGATGAGGTGATCTCGTTTGACGAATCTGATCTGGCTGGTGTCAGCTGTCCTCATGACGATGCACTAGTGGTCACTTTGAATATGGACGGTAGCGAGGTGAAACGGGTAATGATCGACACAGGCAGCTCGGTCGATCTACTGTACTACGATGTTTTTAAACAAATGGAGATTCCGGAGGAGCGGCTACTACCGATAGAGGGACCCATCAAAGGGGTAACAAGAGCATCAGCCTATCCATTCGCTCGAGTCCTCTTGAGCGTAAAGTTTGGACAAAAGCCATGCCAAGTAGTGAAGAATGTTGAATTCCTGGTTGTGAAGTTTGTAGGAGCCTATAATATAATAATTGGAAGAGCCACACAAAACGCCCTCAGAGCAGTCGTCTCAACTTATTATCAAACGATGAAGTTCCCAACACCCCATAGCATCGGCATTGCCAGGAGTCAGCAACGAATCGCTAGGAAATGCTATTTAGCGGAAACAAAGACACTGGAGGGAGCGGTAGTCCTGACAAGCTCTCTCGATGTGAGAGCCGATGAAGAAACTGAGAGGATGAACCCCGTAGAAGAAACACAGCAGGTCATATTGGATGAAGACGATCGATCCATAAAGGCCGAGCGACATAAAGATCGGCGGTTATGTTCTAAGAAAAGCTGAGGCGGCTAGGAAGCATCCTGGAAAGCTTAGTCAGGCATAGGAAGGACCCTATCAAGTGGTCAAACAAGCCGGGCACGACTCTTACATCCTGCGCGACACGAACGGCAAGATTCTATCAAAGCCCTGGAATTCTCAAAACTTGAAGACATTTTACCAATAGATAAGCTTTATTTCAGTTCACTTTTTCTTTGTTTTGTACTTTATTATTGCTTATGCTCTTGTACATGCAACTTGTGGGTACCTTTTTTCTGGCCCTGCCTGTCAGATTGTTTAACGACCCACACCCTTATCATCATCAATAAAGGGGTTTCAAATTTTTCGGCAAAAAAATCTCATTAAATTGGGCTAAGAGGAGAAAATTCTACCAACTGATTGCCATCGACATCGCTCGGCCAGGTTGCCAAGACGGGATCTTGAAACCAGGCGATTCCAAGAAAACAATCTTGGATCGTTCGACCTCGACATCGCTCGGCCAGGTTGCCAAGATGGGATCTTGGAACCAGACGATTCCAAGAAAACAATCTTGGATCGCTCGGCCTCGACATCGCTCGACCAGGTTGCCAAGACGGGATCTTGGAACCAGGCGATTCCAAGAAAACAATCTTGGATCGCTCGACCTCGACATCTCTCGGTCAGGTTGTCAAGACAGGATCTTGGAACTAGGCGATTCCAAGAAAACAATCTTGGATCGCTTGGCCTCGACATCGCTCCGCTAGGTTGCCAAGACGGGATCTTGGAACCAAGCGATTCCAAGAAAACAATCTTGGATTGCTCGGCCTCGACATCTCTCGGCCAGGTTGCCAAGACGGGATCTTGGAACCAAGCGATTCCAAGAAAACAATCTTGGATCGCTCGGCCTCAACATCGCGCGGTCAGGTTGCCAAGACGGGATCTTGGAACTAGGCAATTCCAAGAAAACAATTTTGGATCGCTCGACCTCGACATCGCTCGACCTCGACATCTTTCGGCCAGGTTGCCAAGATGGGATCTTGGAACCAGGCGATTCCAAGAAAACAATCTTGGATCGCTCGGCCTCGACATCGTTCGACCTCGACATCTCTCAGCCAGGTCGCCAAGACGGGATCTTGAAACCAGGCGATTCCAAGAAAACAATCTTGGATCGCTCAGCCTCGACATCGCTCGGCCAGGTTGCCAAGACGGGATCTTGGAACCAGGCGATTCCAAGAAAACAATCTTGGATCGCTCGACCTCGACATCGCTCGGCTAGGTTGCCAAGACCGGATCTTGAAACCAGGCGATACCAAGAGCCAAAATCTCGGATCGCTCGGCCTCAGCATCGTTCGGCCAGGTTCTCTCGCCTCGGTCTACCATGACTTTTCCAAACCTTATAACCGATCGACGCGTATTGAGCGCACTCGTGCTATTTGAAAAGATAATCCCTCATACGAAATTAATGACAGTCTAAGCTTTTTTTACCAAATTACGAAGACAACGGAGGATAAAGATAAGGGTTTTTATTTCCTTATATTTCTGTTCTGGTCACAAGCCCGATCAGATGAGCTTTGAGAGTTCTACGGAGAAGAAGTGCCAACAGCTGGATCGGTAGTAGAGGAGGTCGGCAAAGTAATCGAGACGAGATCAGGGTCTGCGGAAAGAACTGGAGAGACACAGAGCTCGCTTCTTTTCTCCATCCGAACTAAGATCTAGCAACTCATCCGGTAATGCCTCTCGCTCGTTCTCAGCTATCTCCCTCACCTCCCCAATTGAAAGGTCGAGCTCGGAAGGAAGCATCGGCTCGGCATAATCCTTGAATGGAGGACCATCCAACCCGTTAGGGACGCAAACGTTGTGGCAGTTCCTCAAGCGCCATTAATGATTAAACCTATCGCTCTGACTGGACGTCAACATTCGACCGGTCGGGCCTATCACGAGCTACCATACGTACGAACTGCACCATCCTCTCATACTCCATCGGTCCTTCCCTTCGATCAGACTCGAGAAATAGGGGGCTTATGGCTGGGTCGGTCGTGCTAGGCCTAAGCCCAAACTCAGAACGGCACATAGGCCGATCGGCCCATTCCTCAATGTTGATCTAATTCCTACAAGTATTTACTATATAAACTCATTACCTCGTCATGAAAAAGATACAACTCAAAAACCCTAGCATTCTCTACTCTCAGCCACCAAAAACCCTCACAAAAAGTCTAACTTGAGCGTCGGAGGGGCCTACCGGCAGTCAACCTCCGGTATGCCTTTCACTGTTTTGCAGATACTTCCTAACTGAAGCTCAACAAATTTATGGATCCAAACAACAGTGCCCAGCTCCATCAAAATCAGACAGAACCAGGACCAATATCTACATTTTTAGAATCTTATCTTAACTTTTAGACAAGTAGTATTCAATCTTTTGGAAATTCAATCAATCTGATGTTTTTATTAGCTGACTAATTTCTTAGTTTATTTTTTAATTTTTTATTTAATTTAATAATTTTTTATTAATAATTAATCATTTAATTTTTATAAATTAAAATTAATTAATTAATTTTTATTAAATAATCTCTTATTGTAATTAACGTTAAATTTTTTCAAATCCTTAATTTTATTTTACGTCAATTTAATAAAACCTTTTACACCTTTGTTTTCTTATTTTATCGGATTAAATTTTAGTAATGAAATATTTAAGTAAAGTAAGTTATAGTTAGGGTGTTGATTATATTAAACAAAGAAAAAATTTTCACGAAAGTGCGTACCGAAGAACTTGGGAATAGGGTGTTGGCACCAAATCATGTCGGTGTTTTCCTTCTCGTCCGTCGCATGGAGGGCTGTGACTGATGGGTGGTGACACACCTGCCACCGCGAAACCCCAAAATATTTTTTTCAGATTTGTTATAGGGTAAGAATTAGTTTAGTATCAATAGCTTGTTATTCATTTTTGATCCAGATTTTCGGTGAGGGTTTTTTTAATGCTTTGGAATAACAAATGATTTATTATCAGAATTTTTAGTTTTTAATTAAATTTCAAATTTATGTAAATAATAACTTAATAGTTTAAAATATTTTTATTATTTTGAAAATATAATAAATGTATAAATCAAAGAGAGAATCACGTTTTAAATATTTTCATTTTCTGTTATCTTTCTTTTGTTAGAATAAATATTGGTAAATTATTTTTTTTATTTTAAAACTCGATTCTTTTTCTCACTTTTGAATTTCTAAAGGACTTGCCTGAACATGCATCTTTTATCTATTCCAAGTAAAATATAAATTATATATACCTGCTCCAGCAGAACATTGAGGCTTCCCCTGGAAACGTGGTGCGTCTCGCCGAGAATAGGGTTGTAAGGAGCAAAGCCGAAAGGAAGAGGACGTGTAGTGGCAATGCTCCAGGCTACGACAGATACGAATCTCTGGAGGGAGCTCTCCTGATTGTTGCACTCCTTCAACATATCTTTCCCAACAGCATAGATTGATTCCCCATAACACTGAAGTTGTGACTTTGGAATGTTGAATACAGGTGGTAGCTGAACTTGGAATCAGAGCATCATCATACATACATTAGTATTCTGATTAGCAGAGGCAAATTCAATCTAATCCAAATTAAAGTCAGGTCGATCGATTTCTGACTTGTCGTTCATTTTTTTTTTCTAATATCTACTCTATTTTTTAGTATTGTCATTACTAAAATGTATGAGATAAATCTTTAAACACACGTATTATTTGCAAGTGAGATGTACCTGAAAACTGGAGAGGTCTGAACCAGGCCGCACATTTTTAAACAAACTCAAAATTCGACGGACAATATTGGGAGCTCTGTAATCTGAAACAGTGTCGCCGTCCAATGATATAGGCTTTGTAAGGACAATGTCTCTTTCGGTAACCTAACCAGAAAATATATTACATGAGAATCTTAACTCAAACAAAACAACAATCAAAAGCAACGAGTGAAGTTTAATTAAAGATTAAAAAAAGAAGATGGCTGCAGCTGTTGGGCTGTTGCTGAAAGGAACCATTAATTAATAATCTATAATTAATTCAAAGCTTAAAAATTAGTCATGCTGTCTTCATTAGAGACTAATTAAAATATTATTTATAGTTATATGGAGTTGTTAACGGCTAATCAATAATTAATTGTGGTTATGACGTGTCCATTTTAATTATTTACTAATTAATTGATAGTACTTTAATCACTTAATACCGAAGATGAAGCAAGTGTTTGATCAAGATGAAACGGTCTGTATGGCTGTAGCTATCATTAAAAGGCATAAAGGCTGAGATCACTTGGATAAGAAGGATTTGCTAAAAGCATCATCAATATAAAATATATATATAAGCAAAGCCAAATCGTTTTGTTTAAGAACCCTGTGAAAAAAATACAAACTTTCTACTGTGGTCCCTAATCATGATTTGGGCATTAATAATTATAATAATATTTCTTCTAAAGTAAACTTCAATTCAATCATGTATAAAATATTCCTTCAATCTTAATCTTACTCTTCCTTTTGTTAAAGATTTTTCGAATAAATTCATTTTAATTCCTCGTAATCTCAAAATTACGTACATTTTAAGCGACTTAATGTCTGTCTATTAGTTCCAGTAATTTCAATAAAAGCTCAATTAGTTCATTAATCCCTTGACGCATATGAATGAAAAGCACTTCTTGCAGGCCAACAGATGCATAAGGCACATAAAGTTTGCTAAAAACATGCCAAAATCGTCATAAGAGGCCATTTGGAAGCAAATGCAAGGGGCGAAGAAAACAAGAAAACCTTACTCGTCACCTTTCAGTCATGCGTGACCTAATAACAGCAGAGAGAGGAGAATTTGAACTTTGCTTAATATATATGTATAGTTATATACCAACAAAAGCCAACTCATAACGTATGTGAACACTCCAAGACGCAAATGTGGTTCAATACAGCCTTTCTTTTTTGTGGTACTCTTGTACCGACCTAATACCACCTTTCCAATCTGTGTACTGCCTGGAAAACAGCTTTTACCATTAACATGCATGCAACAGGTTTAAAACCTTTTACCAGATTAACAAGAAAAAACAGCTTCTGGGTATTCGCTATTGACCCTGTTAATTTTCTTCCATATACATACATAATAACATGCATCTGTTCCTCTAACAAATCGAAAAGAGAAAGAGATAGGGATAAGCTTACATACCATTTCAGGACCCAGATTCCGGTGGTAAAGAGAAGGGGAGATAATAAGGTGTGAGCGCAGTCCAGACTCAAACAACCACACACAGCTTCTGATAATAATCAACTTCTGAAGGATACAAGAACTTAAAGATTTTGAGGAAAAAGAGAGAGAGACAGAGACAGAGACATAGACATAGACATGGAAAGAGATGGACGGTTGACGTGTTTGGCATAGGACAGGAAGTAGATTGCAGGTCGTGATAAATAGCTTGTTTAGCATGGGACAGGCAGTTGGTTGTAGGAAATGTTAATTAATAGTTGTAATCTGTATCTTGTTTAGCATAGGCAGTAGGATGATTTTGGTATTTCGTCATCGTTCGATTCTTTGGTTTAGATTAAATGATTGGAGTGTATGTGGTTGTGTCCAATTAAATTTAGAAAGCCTCTCCTAAATTGTCGGACAACTAGATTTAATTAATAAGTATCTCTTAATTAAACACGAATTAAAGGAAATCGGGATTAACAGAATTTTTATAATCTACAACAAATAGTTGAAAGAAAAATGTGGAAACAACAATTTAATAAAATATATGTAATTAAATATAAGCTAAAATTGGGCCAAAGAAACGAATACTAGATAGATAACGTATACTGGACGTCCCCAAATACTGGTCGGTGTTGTTACTTGTTATTGTTTAACTTTATATGCAATTGAGAAAAGGTTCAAGTTTGTTGATTGATAATACAAAGTATGAGATGCCAAGATGCCAATTATTCTTAATTTCTTTCATGTTGGTAAAATTAATTAATATTTAAAAAATCAATAAAATTCTGGTCAACATGTTCCATTGTTCTTAGTATCAACGTCACGTCTCCTTCCTTACTACAAGTTACTTTACATGGACTCCATCAAGTATAATAATTATGAAGTAAAATACAGCTAAACCCTTTATTATTACTCAGTGATACAAAAGAATATTAAAACTATCAACCTTTCTTGGATACATAACCAGTTAATGGATTCTATCGCCAGTATCCCATAGCCACCACTGGCATCCTTACTTTGTGCCCTCTGCTGCCTTTCATGAGAACTTCTCCAAAACTATAGGATCCAGTTACTGTCCGAACGGTGAGACTCACTGAAAATGTCCTTGATGCACCACTTCTGAGAGTCATTGCTGGAGGGTTAAATTCAATGGCTATTGTTGGCTCCATTCTGGCAGTGATCACATAGGTCTCTTCGTCCTTGGCGACATTAGTGACCCTGCGAGTAATTGTCCGAGTTTTCACCAAGTGTGAGACGGCGATCGATGGAGTGTTTAGGTTTGATGGCAGGCCCATGGTAGTATTACAGGGTAACCTTGTGTAGTTTCTGATCTCGTGGATGTCGATTCCAGGTGTTGTGCACAGAAAACCTAAGTAATCCTCATACCCTACACCACAAGTAAGGCATTGAAGAAAAGAGAGACCAAGTAATGTAGGTGAGTTTACAATTTATTTGCTTGTTTTTCCCTCCAAATCTTTGTCCGTATCATAACAATTAGCATAAAATTTGCATCTTATCATACTAAGTAAAAGTACCTGCATCAAAGACGAGTCCGGGATCTAGAGCAGCCCTTGGATTAACATGGCCACTCCCATAGTCAAAAGGAGTAGCTTTGGCCAGCTTCATGGCTTCTGTTTCGGAGTATTGCTGTGCTTGAAGAGGTCTACCTGATCTATCAAGCTTCGTCGATGTCGTCATCAAGGCTGATTTGATCGCAGCAGGACTCCAGCTAGGGTGCTTCTGCTTTAGAAGGGCAGCTATCCCTGCAATATGTGGTGCAGCCATGCTAGTTCCAGATATCATGGCAAATTCTTCTCCTGTCCAAAGCAGATAAAATGCTTAAGATGGTGTCCATTTGGTTAAGAATGCATTAACAAATGGAACATCAAATTCATGTCTCAAGCAAGGAAAAAAAAAAAACTTGAAATGCACATGATATGTTCTATACTTGAACAAAACATGAATTAGAAGAGTTCATGGCAGTTAAATATTTGGATAAGATTGCAGTGGAATGACTCGAAGATTCCTTGCTCCACCCTCTGTCACAAAGGTGTAAAATGCTCCTTTGGCAAGTTCTCCTCTGGAGTGGCCAAATTGAGGGAAGCTAGAGATTAACCCACACCTCAGAGTTTTAGAGCATGTTTGATTATCATAAGATGCTGGGTAGGATCGGATAAATTATTTACCAACATAATTTGCCTCGTCTGTTCCATTTGGAGACCAAGCAGCCCAAATGAGAGAACCAGGAGCAAGGATGTCTGGTTTGAGGAGATCAGCATCTTGAAAGCTGTAATCTTTTATGTTGGGCCCTCGAGCAGAGAACAACGCAACTTGTGGTGCCGATTTGTGGAGAATAGGCATCAAGCCATCTCCAATGCTTCCTCTAGCTTTGAAGCTTTTAACTCTTCCAGTCCAATCTCTTGGTGTGGAGATGTTGTAATAGTCTACAAGATCCTAAAATGGCAGCAATGCCCAAAAACCAAATTTCAGTGGTTAGAATAATCCAGAAAGAGCAATATGGTGTGATTAAAACAAGAACTAGGAAAAAGCAGGGATCAAGAGGGGTTTAATTACTGAACAAGTTGAAAGAAAAAAGTATAATCTCAATGCACTCAGAAGTAGTGAGTTTTAGATAGCAAGACAAACAATAATTGTTCTTTAATTTCCATCTTTCTGTTGATATTACTTGGCATAACTATGCATTCAATTAATGACAAGCTTACTCTTTCAAATTAGGCTTAAATGCCACTAATTAGTTAACACATCATTAAAATTCTGAATCTCATAATTCAAAGGAAAAGGCACCATAGATTGAAGAAGTCAATAGAGTTACAACATATTCTTTGAACCATGTTAGCAAGTTCCATGAAAAAGCTCATTAAGAATGACGATTACCATAGATTTGGAAACATCTGTGATAACAATTCCAGGAATACCAACAGGGACAGGGTCAAACTTTGTTCCAGGAGAAACATTTTCCACTGCAAGAACAAATCCAACTGCACCAAGACTCTTTGCAGTTTCTGAAACTTTCTTAACAGATGCAGAGCCAACAACAAAGTTGAAGGAATAACCGCAAAGGAGAACATTTCCCTCAACCAAGTTTCTGTTCAACACTTCTGGTCTCTGACAATCTGTAGGACTGTGCTTCATCAAGGAAGCATCCAGCAAAACATCATTGGCAGCAACCAAAGTATATGTTTGATTTGCATGTGTAGAGGCTGCATTAATCCATTGAGACCTTTTAAGCTCTCAAAATTCAGAAATGAACTCCAAAATAGTATCAGGAATTCCATTGATAAACACTATATGATTAGAGCACATTCAATTCGGAAGTTGGAACTTAAAACCAGTGCAATGAAAAGGTAGAGCATAAAATATGCTGCAAAACCTTTTATGGTGATGAACTATGAAATCAATACAGGCACCATTAACAACATGACAGATCCAAGTGGATGCATGACAAGGTTGCCCCAGTTGAATAAGTGCTTTCAGCATATAAATTTGGAATACTTGGATATCTGTCATGGCTACATAGTGCAGATGAAATCATTCTTTTGAAAACCTATAATCATCAGATTGGATTAATTAACTATATACTGTAAAACTTACGTGATAAACCTATCCCTGGCAAGATTTTCCCGTTTCCCAGGGTTAAGTGATTTTTGTATGTGCGGTCATCAATTGCAGCCGCTACAGATGTTATCCAAGGGCTATAAGAAACCATTGTCTTTGGGAAAGGACCTCCATTTCCTGCTGCCTGTGCAACAAATACACCTGCCTTCACAGCAGCAAGGAGTGTAGCATCAAATGGGTTTAGGAATGTAGTCTTGGTGGTTGCTGGAGGACTATTTGGGCCCACCGAGAGGCTGAGTATGTCCACTCCATCCTGAACAGCCTGTTCAGAAAAGCTCTTAGAAATCTAAACCCTTCAATAAGAATCATATCCAAAAGATTATAGTTGGTAACAATGGCATACGTTTGCACTACAACAAAAACATGGATACATTAGCACCAAAACAAAGACAGGGATTGACGATATCGCACTTCAGACATTTAATATGTGATAAAACAGCAAGACTGGAAACAAATTAAGCAATAGTATTTGAACCCCACAATTACGCCATCCGCTATTGGTTAACATAAAGGGCATACCTGATCAATAGCAGCTACAACATCTGCTATAAAGCCTCCAAAGAGTCTGTAGAGAGCTTTGTACACGGCAATCCTGTGCACATACAATCTCACAGGTCATTGTAGATGAAAGATAGAGAAACATAAATTCTTCAACATCCATACCTAGCACGTGGAGCCATCCCACTAGCTTTTCCAAATTCATGGCCATGCATTCTCACTGGAATGCCATTGTTTCCAGCTGCAATAGCTGCTGTATGACTGGTAGCCAATGACATAAGCAAAGACAACATACTATCAGATTTGAAGCATCTCACTTTTTAATATGCTAAAACTTACAAGAGATATGTCAATAAGAATAGTATTCCATGCTGTTGAAAAGGACAAGCATGCGATCATATTCTCTCAACTTAAGAGGAGATAAGAGCAGCATCCAGGTTTTTACACATCAACATGAACAACTGGAATTTTCAGAATTTGCTTACATGTTATCTTTTATAGTTTCCGTAGGGGTACCAAGAAAAATACTGCAAGCTTATCGGCAAGTGTATTTACTTTTATAAATGAGACCTAAGCTTATAGATATGCTCTCTGTCCACCCAATGAAATATGAACATATATATTATCATCATTGTCTAAGATTATATTGAATGCAACAATGAATCAAATACAGGAAATAATTGATTTCTAACCGAGATGGATATTTCTACCAGAGATGTGTTTATGACATGTAGAAACAGTAATGAGATAAAGGCAAAAAGGAAATTTTCCTTGAATGATTCACAAGTTATTCAAGACTTAAAGTAGAAAGGCTGGTATGAATGACGCCCCTTTGAGTCTCTTTTTATCCAAAACATAATAATTGAAGAACATTTCGTAGCTGATGTGTTGTAGAAGTTTCAAGAGTAACTGTATGATGATCAACTTATTGCGCAAAATTTGATAGATCAGTGCAGTTGCTCCATTCCTAATGTAGTCTGAACATGTACCACCAGGATTATGCTTCTTTAGTAAGAGACATTGTTTTCAATAAAATAGCTTGAAAAATCTTCCTCATCATCCTTTACATGCAATGTAAAATACTATGGAGCTCAATTAAATACACAAGCATGGTATTATGCTTCTGATATTGCATTTTTCCAATTTGTTGTACATTTCACTCTATTGAAAATAAGAGCAGTTCGACAGGCTTAAACACTTAAGTCTATAAAGTTACAAGCAGCACTAGTAACCAAAATTGTAAGCTAAGCACTATTTTTCTACGGAAGTGACTCAAATTTTTGTATCCATTTATGCATCAAAGAGTAGAACAAAATTTCAATTTTCTGTTTTTCGAATAATGCATTTCTTCCCATATCACGGAACTGCAAAAAAATTTGAGACTCCTAGCCAAAAAATATTCAAAATCATGATGTGAGAGCAAAGAACTGAACCAACATTGGTAGTTCAGAGAAAATGGGATCCAACCTTCCATGTCCATCACCATCCATAGGAGAAGCAAAGTCTATAGCAGGATTGAAAGCCCCAGCTGCTGTTGCAGCTTTAGCAAAATGTTGAGCTCCAATGATTTTTCCATTGCAGAAGTCTCTTTTTGTATCAGGATCAACTTCACATTTTCCTCTGTACTTCGGAAGAGGTCCATACGGATCATTCTTCTGACTTTCAAAGCTTGGATGGTGAGGATAAATTCCCGAGTCCACAAAACCTATCACAATGTCCTCTCCAGCTCTGTCAAAGCCACCTCCAGTGGGCCACACTCCAGTTGGAAGCCCTAAAAACTGTGGGGTGTGTGTTGTGAGTCTCCTAACCTTCCAGTCTCTCTCCACAGATTGCACACCAGGGACACGTCTTAGAACATCTGCCTACTAACATAATGGAACTGCATAAGTAAATAAGATTCCCAAAAGGTAATAACATTTCTTAACAGTAGGTTGAACAGCAAGCAGAGTGATGTAAACTTTCACCTGATCGGTTGATAAATGAACCGCAAAACCATTTATAAGATGTCGATAGCTGTAGAGTTTCTCGTAGGTCCCATGGTCAAACAGTAAATCAAGAAGCATATCGTGTTTATTCTCAAGATGCTTGGCATAAGACAAGACCTGCTCACTGGTAGTGGGGGCAAGAGTAACAAATTTTCATTTTAACTTTCTTTAAACTTTTAAATAAAGAGACTACATCCGATAGCAATAACATGAACTTGAAAAAGGACTAGAATCACTGAAATAAGAAGCATGGTCGCATCACCGTTGAAAGTTGGAAAAGAAATATAAAGCAAGTTGGTGTTGCAACAATTTCAGTTAAACATTTTACTGGATGCGAAGGAAACTCTTTGAAAGTCAAGGTAAACATTACATTAGATGAAAGAAAATGCTAAATGCTAAATGCAAGAGGCTGTTGGAGCACACATTAAGGAAAGTCAACCCCTCTCACTCGGCATAAGATGATACTAGAAAAAGGGACATTAAATCAACCCATTTACATAAGCTCCGGTTGAGATTGAACTGCAATCATAACCAGAGCGTGCAATTATAAATTCATGCCGCAGATCACATAAAGGAGATCTGCAGAAAATATTTGCACATACCTGCTAGTGTCAATTTTTTCATCAGATATGGGAGCCGTGGCTTTGAAGCCTGGAACACCTCCCCTATAAGTTATCACAGGTTCTCCCTCCATTGTCACAATGTAAATGTCTCTTCTCCCACAAACTGAGAGAGCAAACAAGACAAGTTGTGCAAGCCAAATATTTACCAGCCACATTTTCCCTGATCAAGTGCCAACTCCTGCAGCCTGCAACTTACTGCTAGAATATTATCACAAACAATTAGCTTCGTGCAGAAAATAGCACAAGTCCATTAGTTACACACAAACAAGATGATCAGAATCCATGGCTCTGGAAATGCTTACAAAGATAAGATCTTTTAACTTAACCATATGTGCTTTTAATTGGTGGAGGTAAATTTTCAAACTCTTAATCAGAATTTTTTAAAGAAAACTGAGCATTGTCCAACACGAATTGCAAAAAAAATCACTAAAAAGAAACAATCGCAGACTACTTGAAAAAGTTAAAGAATTAATAGAAAAAAAGAAGTGGATATGAGATAATGGAAGATATCCAACCTAAGAAAGACAATGAAAAAAATTAACTTTAGAAAGAAGCTGCAATAACCAAAACAGAGTTTTCTCGCATCATCTGAAACTTAAAACCAGAAAATTTATATGGGGTTTTCAAATTTTAAAGAAAACACAAGATAAAATATAATAAAATATAAAGAGAGGTCGAAGTAAGTGAAGAAGCCATAAAATAGCTAGAAGTGTTTTGAAGGGTAGTAGCAACTAGCGCTACTAAATTAAGTAGCTTCAATGTCAAACACTGAACTTCATAAATCCATTAGCTTAGTCTCACTTAATCAGCCAACCAAAGTCAAAAAGAAAAGAACAAAGAAATAAGAAACGGAAATTAAATCAACCAACTTGCCAGAGCTAGAGAGACAGCAATCAGATCAGAGCAGCGACTTAATTTACATTCAACAAAGCAAGTGAATCTGCATAACCACAGTGATAAAATATGCTCAGAAAAAAGTGAAAGAAGAAATCTTTTCAAAGAAATAAAGAAAATAAAGTCCAATCACATTGATCTGTCAGCATTGGAAGCAAAGAATATGAAGAGTAAAACCCACACTTTGTCTTTCGGCTACTAAAGAAAGCTATCATCCTACAAGAAAAGCAAAAGCAGAACCCAGAAAAAAGTTGGTTGTTCGTTAGTTCTTCCATTAAAACTTTTAACCATTTCTCATTACCATCTTCTACTTACAGTAAGCCTTTTCTGTTTGTTGGAAGCAGAAGCAAAAATGGTACTCTAGCCACGGCGGGAAAGCGGTTTGGATCAGATGCGATATATCATTTGCTTTACAGTAACCTCAGGAAGAAGGAAAGAGTAAAAGAGAGAAAGACAGTGAAGAAGAAATGAGAGTGTGTGTGCAATATAAGCAAGAGTTGAGAAAAAGAGAAAAAGTGAGGATCTTGTGTTCTTTAGTGTTGTTTCTGGTAAGAGAGTGAGCTTGAGTAGCTTTCATTACCTTGTTTACCTAAATATATGCTTTCATTGTTCAATCACAAAAAAAACAAAATAAAAAGAAATTATACAAAATAAAAATTATATTGTGAGGGAAAAAAGTAAAAATTCTATACATAAAAAATAATTTTTAAAAAATTAAATAAATTAAATTTTTCATATTTATATTTATATTTATTGAATTAAATTTATAATATTTTTATTTAAGTTAATTTTTTAATTATGATAATCTATCAACTGAACAAGTACTTCAATTTAGATTAAAAAATCATTTTTTTAATAATCAAGAAGGGTTGTGGTATAATTATTTAAATTTTACAGTTTAAAAAAGTACTTTTTTAATTTAAGAATTAAAAAAGAGGGAACTTGAGGACAGAGAACCGAAGATGATGGTAGGATGCATGCATATATTAGTTTTTAAATCTTACCTCATTTATTATTTAATTACAACTTATAATTTTTATCATTAGTGTTAAATAATTTTTAATAACGGTTGAATCTGATTGGAAATGCAGTCACTTAGGGTAAATAAATAGCAGACTACCAGTAAATTCTATACATTTAACACTCACGAAGAAATAAAATTTAAACCACTTACAATAACACTCAATAAAAATTTCGTTAAAATGTAGAGTTTAATAAGGAGTAATAATACACAATTTTACTTCTAATTAATAGAAATATTGTTTTTAAATTACTCAAAGAAAGCAGTAAAAAAATTGATATAAACACAAATATTTATATATATATTTGTATTTCTTAATTTAATTTTTTTAAAAAAAATCTTGCTTCTTCTTCGTATGGATCATTTGGAAAGAACGTCTTTACTATTTAAGAGTAAAATTACATACTAATAAATCTTTTTAATTTTTAGATGTCATAGCAAAATTTATACTGGTTGATGTTGTTGTTATTATTGTAGTAATTTTATAAAAAAAAGTTAACTAAAGATTAAAAATAAAGACAAAAATATTTAAATATTTATTTAATTAAAAATAACGACAAAATACATCAATTAATTAAATATTATTGGAATTACAATTTAAGTTAATTTTTAATGTGAAATTTGTAAATATAATTCTTTAAATAATTTGAAAAGTGCCTTTTGTAAGAGGAAAATAAAAAACCGGAATGGGTAAGAGTTGAAGCGGGTAGAGGAAGAGGATAGAGAAGATTCGCGCGTCAGTATCACAGCAGGTGACAAGAGGGAGACAGCTCAAGGAAGGCTAAATGACCAAAATGCGAATGGAGACACAGTGTGTGTACTGTGTAATCACCAATGAGAATTCAGAAGTCATCAAATCAGATGGCACCTGATAACTCCCCGCCTTAATTGCACACCAATTTCAACCTTTTCTTCAACGCTCTCTCTCCAATTTAATTCCCTTCTTTTTTGTTTTTCATAATTGACATGAAGTCCCGATATTGGGAAGGAAAGTGATCTAAAGTTTTGGGTTTGAGTTTCGGCAGTGGTAGTGTGAGAGTTTATCTAATGTGATGATTTTTTGTGTGCATCAAGCATTGGATCGCCTTTTCGAGAAGTTGGCTAAGATCAGACCGTGATTTACCTCCCTTAAATAATGTCGGGCCGGAGTGTGAGAGCGCCTATGGTGGGCATTCCACCTTTTGAGTCCAAGGTAGAAAAAAACTAATAAAAATAAATATTTTATCATAGAATAAAAAATCATTTCTTTAATAAATATAATTTTTTTAGTAATAAAATATAAATTTTTAAGAAGATCAAATTTAAAGCTTGTTAAAAAAACACTCTTTTAGGTAGATTTTTTAAATAATCTATTTTTTAGTTTCTTCTATCCTCATGTTTTACACATAATTTTCATAATACTCACAAATTTATCTTGACGTTTATTTTGAGATTTATTTAATATTATTTGACTTTTTATATATTTTAATATTTATTTTTATATTAGTTTTATTTATGTTATAATCCATATAAAAGATTTAGTTAAATATACTTTCATTTATGTTTCTTATGATTTAAAATTATATAATAATTAATATATTGTACTTTGTATATTATTTAATATACTTTAAATAATTTTTATATGCATAAATAATTTTTATTATAAAATAAAATATAGTTAAAATTAAAGGTATTTTTTATTTTTATGTTGTCAAACAGTCTATTATATGAAGCTCTTTCAAAAAGCTCCTTTTTAAATGACAGTCAAATAGTTAACTGACTTCTTATAAAAGTTTTTCTCATAAAAGATTTACAGAAAAAAGACTTTACCGATAAAAATTCTATTAGTATTAGCCCAACTAAACAGAAGCTAAGTTTTATTAAATATATTTTTAAATTTTAAAGATTAAAAAAATAACTTTTTATTTTATACTTTAAATTTATTGAAACCTTAATGAACCGTTATTTTAAGATTAAATCATACTAGGTAAACTTTGTGAATTCTACTAGTAATCAATTTCTTGGTCTTTTTAATTAAGAAACTTTACAAAAATATATATTATTTAAATAATACAATCTTGAATAAATGATTCTGTTATCTTAACTTAATTTAGTAATTTTAATAATCAAAACATCAAATTATCACATTAAATCTTCAAACTATTTTTAAATATTATTTTTCTTTTTCTTGGAAAAAGTATTGACATAAAAATTAAGCTCTTATTCATCCCCACGTGAAAGGCCATCCTCTAGGATTACCATTAATTACTAAACCATATCTAAATTTTATATCAAATCCAAGTTAGCAACCAACATTAAATCATGTGACTCTTGACTAAGATCCCTTGATTGACGCATGAAAAAAAAAGAAAAGAAAAGAAAACTTTTATGGAATTGGATGATGTTATTGATGCTGGATCTTGAATTAGCATTAGTTTATGAAGCTTTAGGGTTTAGTCAAAGTTTAGTCTCATTAAACTTGTACAAGTAGGGATCCCTTTAAGAAACTTGGCCAAAGTTAAACTCCAACAAAAGTGTAGACATTGATTTGATAAAAGTTGCTCACTTTCTAAAGTCATATTATGAAAATATTATGCTTATGTTTATGCTTCCCATTTTCTATACCTAATCAACTTTCCCCTCTCATTTAACAAAAGTTGTAAGAACTTTGCATTAGTTTTAGGAATGATAAAGTGGTTCGACTTTAATAAAATTCAATTTAATTGAATTAAAAGTTAAAATTAATTATTTTTAAAATTATTGTACATGTTAATTTTAGGTGAAACATAATTTAATTTATCAAACTTAATTAATTTTATTAATTGAAATATCCACTTGTTGAATTATTTTGAAAAATAAGCTAAAGTAATGAAAAAAAAAGATATGATCCAAGTAGGATTCTCATCATTAGTCAAATTGATCAAAAATATATTTTGTTATTTATTAAAAACAAGGAAGAAAAAGTAAAATAGACGATAATGACAATAAATAATAATAATATTTAGTAAAAAATTTACTAAAATACATAATTTAAAAAAATTTAGTATCTCGTTTTCAAATAACGAAGATGAGATTGTTTCATTCTATTGAATATTGATCCATCTTCGTCAAATATACTCTTTTTTCCTTATCCATTCTATCTCTTTTACACAATAAGAGCACATGTGCGAGGTATCCCCCACCAAAGTTGTCATTTTGCTTGTAGACCACATGTGGCTCCGTCGATATCATTTTCAGGGTTTCAATGGCTGAAATTGATTCCAAACAAATCAATCAAACCTAATAAACAACAATATTATATGGTCTCGTTAGACTTAGTCACGAACTTAAAAGGGTGTGGTTGAATAGAAGGAATTTATCTATTTTTAACCAAAGATTAGGAATTCAATCCTTAGCTTTGGGTATGAAGCAGTGTTAAATTCTTAAGTCAATTGTCCCACCCTGTGAGTTGTCTACAAACTTACGAGGAAATTAATCATTAAATTTGTCGGCAAATATCTCAATCTAGAAAAGAAAAAAAAAGTTACACTTGGTCACTCGTTATTTTTCACCCCAACAATACCCCTCTAGGGTCATGAGTATATGTCATACTCAATAACATAATTAAAAAGCAATTAGTCATAATTAATCGTTAATTAAATAAATTTTTTTATATAAACTGAAATATTTAATTTAGTTTGCGATATGGAATGATAATTAAATGTGAAGATGAGTGTAAAAAGTGTTGTATCATGGATATTAAACTCATTGTCGTAATAAGCTGGAGGCAACTAGGGTAAAAAGCGACGCGAGCAGTCGATCTATGTGGTCAGAGCACGACACATACCGGTGACCTTTTTGCTGTTCTTTGTTTTCTACACAGAACATGGGGTGTAATAATATAGGACAAAGAAGAATTAGAGTAGGTGAAAATGACACGGACACGGTTTTCAGTTAAAAGGGGACAGAAGTAGGTGTCAATGTGACAAAAGGCCACACTTTTTTTTGGTGCATGATAGAGACCAAATCATCCTAATAATCCCACATTTTTTGTTTACTTTATCTTCTTTTAGGATTCGACGAATCCATTTCATGATCACGGCCTTGAAGTTTCTGCATGGTTGTTTGGGTCCATCTGGCGGTGGTGGCAGTGGGTGAGCTTTCCATGGCAGTGCATGGACGCTTTTCACTTAAACCCTACTCCATTTTCACTTTGATTCTGCTAAAGCATAAATGGTTTGCACCATCCTCCAACTTAGCTTAAATGTATAGTTCCATTTAATAGTTTAACACGTCGTCGTATTAAAATATTAAAAAATTGACATTCATGTAATTTTTTACTGAAAAAATGAAAATTTTCTTAATTAATTCCTAAATTGACTTCTGATTTTACTTAAACGAGATGGCTTATGGACTAAACTCATTTTTCCAAGCTTCTGAGCTTTAGGAATTAGATCATTGAAAAACCAAAAATAAGATAATTACGTATGCTTTGTAGGGCTTGAAGCCTAAGAAAGTAAGACCAAATTCAAGTAAATTACATATTGAAAAACCAAAAATACAATAATTGCATATGCATTTTATGGCTTGAAGCCTAAGAGCAAATTAAGTACCTTACGAAAAGGAGCCTGGCCCATGTTTAAATGAAGCACCTCCAGAGCTTTGAAGTTAGCCCGTGTCTATTGTAAGAAGTTCCGTGTTAGATCTTTATAACTTATGTTCATGACAAAAGCGTGATGGTCAATCATTATCAATAAATATTATTTTTATAAAATATAAATATCCTCTGATAATAATAATAACTAAAATTAATAAATACTAGTCACGTAATTAGTACATTGTTTGGTATGTTTTGGAAATAAAATAATGGACAAGACGTTCTTTTGTGACTTTGGTGCTACCTAGTTATTTGATTGTCGACGTCAGCTTATAATGGTAATTGCATGTTTATGCATAGATAATGATAACATTAGTACTAATTACTTTTTAATTAGGAAAGGATAAGGATCATACATGGATAGATTTGACAATTCGCTTCAAGCCCTAACTTGGAATTGTAAAAACTAAGAATATTATCCTCTTCACCAATCATATTCCAAGCTTAAACCGCAACTCTAATAAATCTACTTAATTACTTAAAACTCAATCCTTATCCTCCGATTCCCGCTCAAAAATGCCAATGCTTTCGATTGTTTCCTTAAGCATTTAATGCTTCCAAGAACATTAAAGCTTTCAGAAGCAAAGAGCATTTAATGTTTTTTTAATTACGTTTTGGTATACTTAAATGGAGCATTAAATGGTTTTGCAAAAAGCAAGAGCATTTAATGCTTTTAGATTTACATTTTTTCAATTAAATAGAGCATTAAATAGTTTGTGCAAAGTAGAAATCATGCTTCTCTCCCAAAATAACCCTAATGTTTTTTATTCCACCTCAAACACTTGCCGCATGTGTCAATTAACTTTCCAAAATCATTGGCATGTTTCCAGTTTACCCTAACATCGAAATTAGCTTGCCAAATCGCCGATAATGATCAGGTATTATTTTCAGTTCTTTGCTTCTCTGTTTTGTTATTTTGGGTCCTTTTAAAATAGGTTGTAGATAATTAATGATGGCTTTTGTTTTTCTGAGTCTTTTTGAAATAGGTTGTAGATAATTGCTATCATTCCGCTTGAGCCAGTCAAGACTTTGTTCCAGGTATTATTTGCCATTGTTTTTTTCTTAGTTTTGTGCACTAATGTGTTTCATGATAATGATTTTTGTTGTTTAAAGTCTTTTTAAATTGTTCACGAGAAACTACAGTGAATGTGTAATTTAAGACAAATAGGATCTGAAAATGAAGAGGAAGTGATTAAACGCATGTTACATGTGTTATTACTTTTGAGGAGAAGTGCCAGCACTTAGACTTTCTTCTTGAGAGATGAGCTTCTTCAAAGTTTGAACTGTTGAGACAG
>JAOTAX010000008.1:1577639-1602849 GCA_025629825.1 Erythroxylum guanchezii
GTACTTGTGTTTGCCTTTCAATTTTGTAGTTAAAATTCATTATTTACTTTGTAACAACCCGTGCAAAGCACGGGGTTTAGTACTAGTTAAGGCTTAATTTTTCTATCTACACATAATAATGCACGTATATTTAGAATAATGATAGAGAATCGAAAAATCTTAAGATGGCAAAAAATGCATCTTTTAGTAGTTAATAATATTCATAGAAGTAGTACTAAGGAATTGTTGATTAAGACAAATGATTTACACTAAAACAACTCGTATTTAAAAAGTATTCAAGGACATTAGAAATTTGAGATAAGTGGCGTTAGATTACATAAATTTGTCCTAGTTACTTTTCGGGACAGAGTGAAAGAAGGGAGGAGTTTTTTGAAAAAAAGAATCTAACGACTTCGAAAGAATTATATATATATATACGTGAATGCATTTATTATATATTTGGGTTTTTAGTTAAATGAATAGAGATTTATAATGTTTTATATGCAACGAGAGTTGCAGAGTTTGGAGAGAGGGACCTTTTCCATATGAACCACAATATAGAAAAGACAAACTTTGTCCTCTTATTCGTCTTTGTGGCTCCATAGATGGAGCTTTGAAGTATCCCTTCATGACGTAACCACCATATGATATATATTTATATTATATTAAACGAAAGTGGTCTAAGCTGAATCGTGATTACTATTCGCTGGGAGTAGTTGGCGTGGAGTGGTTGCTTGACAAGGACAAGACATTACCGTTCTCTTCACATTTGTATTTTCATTTCTCTCTATCTTTTTTTTTAAATTTTTGTTGTTTATTTACGTTTTCTTTTCTCGTTCGTTACGAAAGAAATAAGAGTCATTTTTTTAATATCTTTTATTTTTTAGTATAATAATTTTATCACCATTATTTATTCCTACCATATGACCCAAAATAATTCTTGATTTTTTCCAGTATAGTAAAGTTTGATATTCTTTAACTAATAATAATATTAATTAATTAATTACAATATAATTAATTAAAATATAATTCATTCATTAACTAAAATATTATAATTAATTAACATTAATTAAAATATAATTCATTCATTAATTAAAATATTGTAATTAATTAATTAAAATATAATTATTTTTATTTCTCCATATTTATTACAAACCAACCACTATTAATAATAATGGTAATAGCAATCATTTATTTTTTTTAACCAACATCATAATTATAATGATAATATTCATTCTCATTCATTATTATATTCATTCTCATTCTTATTACTATTGTATTTTACTTAACAATATAACAAAAAGGAGTCTTAAGTTATGCAGGGAGTAAGTAATTTATGGGTCCTGACGCATTCATTCTTGGAAGTCCATTGGTAATTTTTATATAAGATTCGAGGATTAATAGGTTTAAAACCTTTTAATTTTTTGAGATTTTTTAATTTAAAATTAAAATTTAAAATTTTTAAATTTTATATAAATAAAGACAATAAGATATATTTATTAATGTGATGTATTTTTTAAATACGTCATTAATGCATATTTATTAATCATATCGGTAAAAATAATGCTTTTGTTTAATCTGTATAAATTTTAAAAGATTTATTATTAAAATAAAATTTTTAAAATTTAATAATAAATTGAAAACTTTCAAAATATTGGACAAGTTTAAATTTATTATCGCAAAGATTAGTTAATAAGAGGCATGAATTTATTATATATATATATATATGAAATACTTGATAAAATTATTTATTATTTGAATCATGTTTCATTTTAATGTTTTCTAACCAACTTTAAATGGTTTGTTGTCGAAATTTCACTTGGAAACTCCGGCAATAAAACCTATTATTAAGGTTGAAAAATAAAGTAGAAAAAATAAAATTTTACACATTTTAATTTAGGTGAGCAAGTATGAAAGTCGGTGGCGGATATGAATTGATTATTAAGTAAAGTGCAGGAAGCCCCTCTTGCTCTTAGAACCAACAAACCAACGATCCCCTACCAAATCCACTTGATGAAGACATTAACATCTTAAAAGCTATTAATTACCTTTTGTTTGTTCTCAGTCTTGGCATTAACTGAATAGGTTTTCGTCATCCATTGGTGGACTTGGTAGTTTTCAAACGAATTAGAAAACAATAAGTTCGTGTTTAGACGAGGTCACAAAATAGTTTTTAATAGTGTTGACAAATATATTCAATCATAAACATAATAAATAACACTTTATCCGAAAGCCTTTTTCTCAAGTATGATAATGATATTATACAAAGAAACTATTTTTCAAAGTAAAATTAAAAATAATGACACACTTTTTATTTTTCAATGTAAAAGTTACCTCTTTTCTCTATTCTTTTAATAATTTTTTCATGTACCCCACTACATGAGAATTATGTTATGGGTTCGTTAAAACCGAATTTTGAATTTCAACATTTACAGTATAATACAACTTCAATTTTAATATTTTGAAATATTCAAATTAAATACTAGCATATTAAAAATAGATCTTAAAAAGATGGAAAATTTTATGGAGTTAATTTTTTGTCGTCTAAATATCATATCTGTATTATTTTATATATATTTTTAAGTAAGAAGTAGCCTTCACTGTTAAATGATTATTTTTAAAATTAATAAAAAATCGGTCCAGTAGTCACATAACAACATAGCCACTATTCTCACTTGTCACATGGTAATAGACTCATATTTATATATTTTAAACAGTGAGTCTTACTTGTCACGTGATAACGAAGTTCACTTTTTATTTATAAATAAAAAATGTCAATATTAACGTGATATTTAATTGATTAAGAGTTAACCTTATTTAATTTTCTATTTAATTAAAGTCTGTTTTGAATATTTTAAAAATATAAAGATTCAATTTGAGCATATTAAAATATTAATGACTGTTTTATATTTTATTGTAAATGTTAGATATACTTTTGGCTGTGACAAGTAAGAAATGTAAAGCTTTTCTTCTAATTTAATTTGATATTATAGTTGATGATGGTCGTATACTAATTGATTAATTTCTAATTTATATCAGCATGGAAGAAATTTAATAGAAGAAATTTAACTATTTTATAATTTAATTTATTTGTTTAAAAAATATATATCATAATATAAAAAAATAGTATACTTATTTGTAACTCTTATTATTATTTTCTATTAAATCTTACATTCATTATTAAAAATATTTTTTATTTTAATCACTGAACGTTTTCTATTTTTTCCACTTAAAATCTATGTTTCAAACAATTTAGAAAAAAAAAAGGTATGAATGAGTTTTGCGAGTGATATGACTAATTTTTCTTCAATATATTGGAATTTGATGCTTTAAAATTCGTTAAATTATAATTTTCATGCGGTCAAAACATCCTTATCATATCTCCGTGACATGTTTTTCGATTTCCACGAGAAAGGCGAAGGAGCTTATTATAGCGAATGTGACATAAAAGCCAATTTAAGCATATACCGTGATCATGATTTTTATAGTGAATCGGGAAAGCTTCACTTTCCTTATTTTCCAAATTCACGCACCGACAGACCTCTGAGTAACCACAAATCAATTTTTGGTTAAGTACTTGCAAAATTAAAAAAGGAACAATTATTAATTATTTTACAAATTTCTTCCTAAGCTAACACATAAAAATATGTGTAGGACTAAGACATGTAAACAGACATGTAAAATGATTAAATTTTAAGATATGTCAAATAATTGTTAAAGAATCTCAAACTTTCGTTAAGTTTTTAATTATAACTTAAAATTTAAAAAGTAGCGATAAAATGACTAAATTTTCAATTTGTTTAATTCTAGCTCAAACTTTATAAAGTGACAATAAAATGTTCAAACTTTTAATTTTCTTCAATTATAATCCGACGTTATCTGTTATTCTTCGATACCTTCAACCATTTGTTTTATATTTATTCTTCTGATATCTCAAACTATTATCGCATTATAATATATCGGATTAGAATTAAAAAAATTAAAAGTTTAAACATTTTATTATTAATTTTTGAAGTTATCGTTATCTGATTTAGATCGTTTTTAAACTTAACAGAAACGCTAACCTTAGATTATAATTAAAAAAAATTGAAAGTTTGAACATTTTGAAATTATAATTTATATAATTTTAGGTCCAAACAAACAAAAAAACCAAAAAGGAGAAGATAAGATTTTGTCGCATGTGATACGTAAGAGATATCACTTTAATTTAATTAATATTTATAAGACTTATTATTTTTTTTACTTTTAAATTTTCAATATAAATTATAATTTTTTAAATGCAACTTAAACTTAACACTTTTAAATTGTTATAATTTTTTAAATGCAACTTAAACTTAACACTTTTAAATTGGTATAAACATAAAGATAAATTGGATTTAATTATATTTCATAAAAAAATATGAGATGCGTACTTTTAGTCTTATTAGCTGCTTGTGCTTCTTCATAGCCTATTTGTGATAAGGTCATTTTCTTTAGCCATAAAGATTAGACAAATGATTGCAAAAAATATTGAAATTCCATAACTATTTTTGTTATCAATATAGTTACAGAAATAATTACTAACAGTCAAAAATATTTACTAAATTTGGAAGGAAGATATCTTAATAATATTTAATAATCTATTGGAAGATTAATTAAACATCACAACAATCTCCTCTTTCCATTAAAAAAAATTACATATGATTTTTAAATGTACTTATTTATTAAAATTAGTCATTTATGATCAAACTATAACGATAGAGTAATGAAAATAATCTTTTTGTAAAATATAAAAAGAAGGTTGTTTATAATTGATGTCTCTCTCTTAACTTTCTCAAAGCAAATAGCCTTGTGCAATGGAGTTGTTGATATTGTTGTTATTTATTAAATTTTAAATATTTTTATAAAATTGATTAATTAATTAATAAACGGATTGATTTTTAATAACAAGAGATATTAAAATAAATTAAATTGTAAAATTAAAAATTTAAATAAAAAATTGAATGGTTTTAAAAATTTAACGATTAAATTGATTAAATAAATAGAGTTTTTAAATTATTGAACAAAAAAAAAACACGTTATTTTCATGAAATTTGTGGACAAGTGAAATTGGAGCAGGGACAGGGAGTCCAATTTTGCCAACTGTTTTTGTCATTTTCCATAAGAAAAGTTGAGAAAAAAAATAGGAAACAAATTAAATCGAAGGAAATTTACTACATGACAAGAATAATATTCAACTAATAAAAACAATTGAAGAGCCTCAGTAGTCAGTGCTCCGCAGATAGACGCAAGTCTCCTCCTTTTGCCATTCCTTGAAAATTCCATATTCGTTTTCTGATTCCAATCATAAACCCCTTTTTTTGTCGCTCTCTGCAGTTTCTGCTTTTTCATTTTCGCTTTTTTGTTCCCAAGTTTTCTCTATATTGGCTTAATTTGCAGAAGGGTCGCTTGTTTAGCACCAAAAGCTTTGGCCTTTGAGGAACCCGGATAAAAGTTTATTCCTTTTATGGGTTTTATCATGTTTGTGGCAGGATTTGATGTGGGTGGTTAGAGCTGAAATTGGTGGGTTTCACTTGGTTTTGGTGTAAACTTTGGGGTTGCTTTTGTTTAGAAGTACGTAAAAGAATCATGTCACCGGCCGTAATCGAAAAGGTCTCGCCGGAACTGGGGCTTGCGAAGCCCTCCGACGAAAATCGGTGTAGTTTTCCTAATTTAAGAGGGTTGCGGTGGCGTATAGATCTTGGGGTTTTGCCTTCTTCTTTGTCGGTTGATGATCTTCGCAGAGTCTCTGCTGATTCTCGCAGAAGGTATAAACTTTGGTCTTTTCTTTTTCTTTGTCTTGATGTTCTGTTTATGTTTCTGGTTGGGTTGTGAAAGGCTGAATTTAGAGAAGAAAAAGAATCATTTCAGGGTTCATGTTCTGAAAAATTCACGTGTTTTCAATGGCAAAATGTGTTCTTATTGTTTTATTGTTGTCAAACATCTTGCCTTTTTTTTTATTCGCTCAGCTTGCTCTTGTTTCGAGGTTGGTCGTGATAGAAACCCTGAAAGAGATATATAAATATATATTCTTTTATGGACTTGCCTATGTTAAGTACCTGAGTAGTGTTTAGCTTCTCAATCAAGCAACACGAGTGACCCCTATGTCGTTAATCTCTGATGTGCAATCTTTCTTGTATTCTCAGATATGCGTCTTTAAGAAGACGTCTCTTAGTTGATCCACATATAAAAAAGGCCGGAAGTAATTCGCCTAATTGTGTCATTGACAATCCACTTTCGCAAAACCCAGGTAAGGCTTCGTTTCTCATTTTGTTTCCAGCTCTGAGAATTTTTATATGAAGCTTTGCACTGGTGGGCTGGGGGTTTTTTATATAATCCTACATGCAGACAGTACCTGGGGACGATTCTTTCGAAATGCTGAATTGGAGAAAACAGTTGACCAAGACTTGTCGCGTTTGTACCCTGAACATGGGAGCTATTTCCAAACGCCTGGATGTCAAGGAATGTTAAGAAGAATTTTACTATTATGGTGCCTTAGACACCCAGAATATGGATATAGTCAAGGTAAAATTGTACTATTTAAGGAGCTCTTTTAACCTTACCTTTTCAGTCCAGAATAGAAATGCTTGAAATAGCATGATAGACATTTTCCAATTGGCTACCTTACATGAAAAAGATGTAAACAATGCTCCTAGATTCTTATTTCTGGTTTCTCTTAGGATTAATACTCTTGGATTATATATTAAGATTTTATATTATAATCTATGGACATTTACAACGAAATTTGCTTATATGAAAATCTAATTTCTCTTTCCTCTTTTTGTTTTTTACCAGGAATGCATGAACTTTTGGCTCCATTGTTATATGTTCTTCATGTTGATGTAGAGCTTCTATCTAAAGTGCGGAAGCAGTATGAAGACCATTTCACTGATAAATTTGATGATTTATCACTTAATGGAAATGATCTTGCATATAATTTTGAGTTGAAAAAACTTTTAGATTATGAGGAAGTTGAAATTAGCTCCAAGGGCAGTACTACAAAAGTTAAAAGCCTCCTGGAGTTGGATCCTGAAATACAAACCATTGTTCTGCTAACTGATGCCTATGGTGCTGAAGGTGAACTTGGCATTGTCTTATCTGAGAAATTCATGGAACATGATGCTTATTCTATGTTTGATGCTTTAATGAGTGGGGCTCATGGTTCAGTTGCCATGGCAGATTTCTTTTGTCCCTCCCCTGCAGTTGGGTCCCATTCAGGCTTACCTGCTGTGATTGAAGCTTCTTCTGCATTGTATTACTTGTTGTCTATTGTTGATTCATCTTTGCATAGCCACCTTGTTGAGCTTGGTGTTGAACCCCAGTATTTTTCTCTTCGCTGGTTGCGGGTTTTATTTGGTCGAGAGTTTTCGCTCTTAGACCTATTGTTGATTTGGGACGAAATATTTGCAGCAGATAACAACAGATTAGATAAAGTTCCTCGAGATGAAACTGGCTCCAGTTTTGCAATCTTCAATTCACCTCGTGGAGCATTGATCTCAGCTGTGGCAGTTTCTATGTTACTCTATTTGAGATCTTCTCTACTTGCTACAGAGAATGCAACTACTTGTCTACAGAGACTGTTGAACTTCCCCCAGAACATAGATCTGAAGAAACTGATAGATAAGGCAAAATCTTTACAGACGCATGCATTAGAGAATAATATATCACTCTCATTGCCCTTATTTGGTGAAGAGACTTATATCTACAATAAACCAAGACTGACAAGAGGTCATACCCTTTCAGTTGATTCAATTCCTCCAACAACCCCTATAGGTGTGGTGCCCGATAGCTATTGGGAAGAAAAGTGGAGAGACATGCACAAAGCTGAAGAACTCAGGCGAGAGAGTTCAGAAAAGAAAACTCCAAGCCGAAAAAAATCCTGGTCAGAAAAACTAAGATTGAGTCTATCCCGAACAGGATCTGATTCATCCCCAGAAAAAGTTGCGAGTCGCAATAAGAACCACAAGTTATCTGTGAGACGCCG
The DNA here is from genome assembly GCA_025629825.1 of Erythroxylum guanchezii. Classification (NCBI taxonomy): domain Eukaryota; kingdom Viridiplantae; phylum Streptophyta; class Magnoliopsida; order Malpighiales; family Erythroxylaceae; genus Erythroxylum; species Erythroxylum guanchezii. Next base: position 1,585,621 of record JAOTAX010000008.1, read on the forward strand.
CTTGCTGGAGGACTTATGTAATGAGCTTGGATTGGATGATGCTGACAAGGCCAGCTGCCATGAAGTTTCAGACAAGAAGGATGATCAAGCTGCGGGATTTGAAGGGGAAACACAAGATAGTATTAATAAGGACTTCACATGCTCAGACAACGAGAGATGTTTGACTGGAAATGGTGGCAGTGATGAAAACTCGTCTGTATTCTCAGATCCGTCTAGTCCCCATAGTGATGCTAATGATCATGAAAACGATTCTGAGAAGAGCAGTGTCGCCTCAAATTTATACATCAGTGAAAATGATTGCCATCCCAAGTCTGTTCAGGAGGATTCAGTTCTATCTGTTTCCCATGGTCCTTATGACCCCTCTGTTCATTCAGAGAGTAGCAGAGAAGCTATTCGAAAATCTTTGACAGCTTCAAAAGATCGGAAACTTCTTTCTGGTAAATTTCAATGGCTTTGGAAGCTTGGGTGCAATAATGCAGGTGAGGAGACGTCTGAAAAGGGCAGCGGGACACACGATACCACATTATATGCCAGTGATGCCTGTAACAAGATACATAATGACGATTCTTCTGTGGATGGATCTTGTCTTTCAACTGCCAGTGAAAAAGGAGATCCTGTGGACCAGAATGTGATGGGTACTCTTAGGAACCTTGGCCAGTCAATGCTTGAGCATATTCAGGTAAAACCTCCACTGTTTAGACCTTTCAGTAAAGGGATGGAATTTGGAAAAGAATGAACTGAGGATGAAGCTAATTGATGTTTGTATGTGTCTCTTCAGGTGCTCGAATACGTTTTCCAGCAAGATCGGGGTCAAACAGGTTCGTTGGAGAATTTCTCAAAAAATGTTCTAGTTGGTAAAGGGCATGTAACGGCCATGACAGCTCTTAAGGAGCTTCGGAAAATTAGCAATCTTTTATCAGAGATGTGAGTTGGATTCTTCATAACCATGTTGTAGTATCTGTATATACATTTTGTAATTACTATTCTTTTAGTGCAACATAAAATGAGGTTCTGGCTTCGTCCTCTACTATATATGTCATTGTAATTTTGTCCAGGTTTCAAACTCTCTGCCTATAAATATGAGTTCAATAAAAACTGTTGGCATGGATTTTGCCATCATCACTTGTTCTCTCTATTGCCTCCATGGCTTATGACTTATCAGAATTCAGGTTATTCGGTACTCTGGGTTGCTTTTGTTCTGTAAACTACGATGAGATTGGCATTTACTCTTGTCGGTGTTCCAGCTCCAATAATTGATCTGTCTTCAGAACTGTACTTTCGGATCAGTGCATGTTTCAGCTGAATGTTTTGTGGTTCTTATCATCCCTGGACGAAATTATAGCAATCACCAATCACAGACCACTACATGTATTTATCCTGGTTTATCCAGAATCAAATTATCCACATAAAAGAGACTATTGACTAAGATTTGGTTGAAAATCAAACTATTGGGATTATGACATTATTTATGAAATAACATTTGATTACATTAAATCTTTTGGCTTTTTATGTCTTAATTAGTAGTGTTATTTTATTTAATATTTACCTTTAATTCATAACTCCAACGTAAACTCGTCCAACCAACCAAAAGTGAGGCAAATTGTACAACGAACTGCTTCAGAAATAGGTTAGGTACTGAGGAAAATCCTGAATAGTTACATCCTATAAGTTCGCATGGGGGTGATGTTTATGCCATATGCACACTAAAAACCCCTTTTGCATTCCTTTTTCCCAGATATAAAAAAAGAATATAACAAAAGAAAACAGTGTTCTCCTGTTGAAGACAACAGTTTACAGTTCTAATTACTTCTGAAGTGTGATCTACTCTATATTGTGAAAGCCTGGGAGAAGAGAAGTGATAAAGCCAAAAACAATCATCTGAATCTCCTTCACAATTCCCCACCAGTGATTACCACCATTTGCTTCACCATGTTCTACCACATTCTCATTTTCAGGTATCAGGTTACGATCCTCTGCTGGTCGATTCTCATTCTCAGCTCCAGCTTGTCCCTCTGCAGAAAGTTGTCACAAGATGAGTTCGATGGATCAAAGTGGCCACCAATACCGTCACATGAATCATAAATGCATGTGATCTACCAAAAAATCAGTTGTTCAATAGGTAACAAAGCAACTAAATTATCAAAGACTTGAAATTCCAACAGAAGAGGATCAAAGACAATAAATGAAAAACCTACTACTTGATGTAGTCTGAATAAATCCCCAAAAAAATAGGTTCAACCATTCATGTGTCTACCTTCATACACAAACAGGATATCTGACTCTTGTTATGGTCACTGAAAGTTCTAACGAATATAATTTGGTGTGAAGTAGGTCAAATATCTGGTGTATATCTTATGAAACATCACTTACTCTCACACAATGAAACAGACTACACATTCAAAAATTGAATAAATACCAGCTAAACCAAAATTATCATTCTGCCTTGGAGCAGCAGGAACATTTTCAGCCCTCACAGCACGCCTGGGCAGATGTGGAGGAGCAGCAGCCCTTCGCATGCTTTGTGAGAGCCATCGTACTAATGGCGTGAGTGCTCCAGTTTGATATCTGCAATAGCCCACATAGAGATATAAGCCACCATACTACCACTTCAATAATAAAAATACCTTACAAGATTTACATCAGGGCTATAGCTTAAAATTAGAGGCTAGTTCAGTATTGTGTGTAAGGTGGAATTAAATAAAAAGAGTATGGAAACTGAAAAACCCATATATAAGCTTTATTTTTCATACGGTCTTTCTTAAAATTCAAAAACTGTGAAAATTTAGTAACTTGTACACTAAGATATTGCCACCATCCCTTCTCCTACAGCTTAATGTGTAAACGCGTAGAAGATAAATGCTATCTGCATATTATTATCAAAATGATCAAAAATAGTGTGCACGCATAGTCGATAAATGCTATCTGCGTATTATTATCAAATATGAAAAAATAAAAGGAGAAGAAAGCATAGGAATTTTAAAACTTACAAATAGATGATAGATGCAAAAAACACAAGCACAACGAGTCTTTGTCTTGATCCATCTTGGTTGAACAGAAAGATCACAGCTGCCAGCTTGAGAATAAGTAAGAAATCAAGTTGAAAAGCAATTTGAAACCGTCTTACAACTTGTTGTTGGGGTGCAGGCTGTTGTTGCTGTTGATGCTGTTGCTGTTGTTGCAGTTGTCCTCCTTGCCCACGATCACCTGTTGCCCCTGCTTCGGCACTTGGTCCACTGTATAAGAGGCAATAAAGAATGTAGTGTTCTCTTATACTATTCAGGACTTCCATGTATTTCAACTTGCTATGTGAATATTTCATGGTCATTAATCATCACCCATCATGTCTACCCTTACATAAATCAAAACTGACTTTCAATTAATCTCTTCAATATTTTGCAAACAAATGATGAGTTTATGACACGATGGTAGAAAAAGATTGGTACTTCCTAGCTGGCAAGGTGAGTTTTATGATCCTCTTACGTAGGTATACTATAGGTGAGAGGAATGAGGGTGCTTGGTGGAACTCCACGCATTGGCCCCATGTAAGACGAAACAGGCACAGCATACAAGCCAGCTCCACGATTCTGTTCCTGATTCTGAGGACTGAACCCTGTAACTAGTGTAGGATACGTGACTGGAACCATATGAAATTCACCATTTGAATAAGCTGGAAAATAGGAGGATGCTGGTACCTGACACAACACATAAATGATTAAATTTTCACCACTGATAAATTTGAAGGTGATACTAAAATCACTTGGAAAACAGATAACCCCACCTTTATTTCCAACCCCTACCCGTTATTTCTGAATTAAAGTTACAAATTTGACTTGGCAGTGAACATCCATTTTTCACATAAATCAAGCATCATAATCAGAAGCTCACAAGACTATTTTCCAATTTCACGGCTGGACACAATCAAGTTCTTAGCATCTTATCTAAGTGTATCTCGTTTTCCACTCCCATCTCTCCTGTCTCATTCGCCAAGTGGGGTTACGGTTACTTTCCTCTGAATTCCATAAAGTTACTGTCCATTCCAAAGAGTAGTAGCGACAACAACCTTCGGTTCAAGTCGATTCGTTGATAATGATAACAAGGTAAAGAACAACAAGAAGGAACTAATCGAACCTCCAGAAATTTCCAATCCCAAAATTAAGCCTTAACGGTTATAAATTCCCCCAAAGGCCCAACAAATTAAAAAAAGGTTACATTTTGTAGCTGTCGCAAGTCGCAACAAAAAAAAAAACACAGAAATTGAGCGAGACTAGGGCAGCCTATTAACATTTGGAAACGTTCCCGAATATTTGGGTCAAAAAAGGCCAAATAAACAGCCCTTGAAGCACAGGCTAATAAGAACGTACCAGAAGAATCAAGGTTTAGAATACCAGATCCGGGGCTCATAGAAAAGGAAAATGATGAAAAGGGTCATTGAAATAATTAAGAGAAAAAGAAGAAAAAACCTGGAGTCCATGATTACGAGGGCGGGGACTTGAAGGCCTTCTCTCTTCTACACCATCTGCCATGATCGAATCCCCTGAGCTTGAATGCTTTGATTGACTGATAAAGAAAGCAACAAAGGGTTTTGGTTACCAGTAAGGAGTTATTAGAATTGATAATGCAGCAGGAATGGAGGATTTTGGGATCAGCCCACAAACTTGAGCGATTTTATTTTCCTTTTTCCAAGGTAGCATGTTTTTCTTTTTCTTCTTTACTTGGAAATTCAATTTTTGGGCTTGTAGTCTTAAACACCAATTCATGTTGATAAATCCAATGGACCTTACATTCATGGGTTATGCTATTAAGCAAGTCAATACTTTAATTATGACCTATTTGCATTTATTTTTTTTATTTTTTTATTCTTAAATTTAGTAAAAAAATTATTTATTTCAACGTTTAGTTTCTGTTTTGATTTTAGTTTCTTCTGATTTTCAAAAATAGTGTAAATAAAAAAAGATTTTTGTATAATCAAATCAATACATAATATTTAATATTTAATTTTTCTATTTCTTCAATTTACTTTCTCTTTGAGGTCAGGAAAACAAGCAACATAAATGGACATGATTAAATAAATTCTGGAAATGTTTCTATTCGCATTTCTCAAATTAATCATACCTTCAATCAATGACAATGTTAAGTTTTCAACATCGTATTGTTCTGTTTAAATCCAATAGGCAAACTATATACAAAAGAATCAAAGCTCCAGATAGTTAAATAGGTGAAATACTAGATGAAGCTACCACCTAATGTAACGAAGGATCCTAAATTAAACCTTTAACAGTCTATCCATGTATGATTAGTTGAATTTCATCTTCTTGACTACACTAACCCAAGAATATGAATATGAATCCGAATCCGAATCCGAATCCGAATCCAAATTCGAATCAGAATCAGAATCAGAATCTAAATCTGCATCAGTTGAAACGTCCTATTCCAATGGAATCTTCAGTTTCTTGAATTGTGGAACAGTGGAGGAAATTTGCACTATCTGCAATCAAAAAGCATGTGATTATAAATAAACAGTCACACACTGAAGAACAAAGTCAAAGCAATTGTCGCCAAATCATCATTTACGGTTCCCTCCTGTCCCTAACCAGGTTTAAAATACATTTTCTAAGTGATTAATGTAAAAAAATGATTAATATGTTAGAAATATATGTGAACTAATATAATTACAACATTAAATCCATATGCCATAACCACAATCGAATTGCCTAATGTATATTTAATAACCATAATGGGATAGTTAATTCACTAATTGCATTTAAGGCACATGGTAGTACCCTAATAACTATATGTTGACCTATTAAACTATAGTTCACATCATCCTTTAAAATTGACTCAATTAGCCTATTCTACCCCTTTAGGGTAGAACATGTCATAATATATGACATAAGGTGAGATTGTTGCACATAGTGTGTGTGTGGGTATGAAAAGCACAGGGGTCTTATACCATTTACTCTCTCTTGCACAAGTTTTGTATTTTTCTCTTTGATAGGTTTTGGAGAAGCATGGAGAGGGTTCAAGACCACATGCCAAGTGTTGGAGGTATGATTTTATCATTTTGTTATGCTCTAAATAGAATGTGATCTTGGTTATTGAACGTGGTTAATTACTGCATTTATTATAGCAATTGGTATCTAAGCACCAGGTCATTTGATTTTAGGGCTCGATTTTTCGGTTGTTTAAAAGTTTTCGATTAAAATCGTTTTTTGTCTAAATAACTTCGAAATGATGAGTTATTGGTTCAGAAATGATTCTTGGCTGTTGTTGTTGCGTTTCATCTCCGTTTTAGACAAAGAACCACGATTTTTTGTATGAGTTGTCTTGTTTTTTTCCATGGTCGAAATGGGTTTGACGCTTTCAGATTTTGGAGCACCTTTGGTCGAAATGGATATGGGAAATTCATAGAGCGTGAAAAATGGAAGAAAAAGCCTAAAAAATCGTCAGCAATAGAGGTCAGGAGAGGGAGTTCTAGCCGGGTCAGACCGGCGGGTCCACGGGTCTACCCATCGACCCGGCTGGAGGATAAGGACGATGCATACGACGTCGTCCCACCAACTGTGCGCGTAGTCCCGACCTGACCCGGAGCTTTTACATTTTATTTTATGTTTTGTTTATATTTATGTATTTAAAAAATATTCTGCACGCGCGTGGGGGCGCGTGCAGACTCATTTCTGGATTCCTTTTTCTATTTTTTGCTCCAAATTTTATTTCTAATTTCCCATATATTTATGCATAAGATTAATTAGTAATTTTATTTGATAATTCTAACTGTTTTAATCTTATTATGGCATAAATAATTTTTGTTAACAATAGTTAATTCTTATTTTTACCTGTCGTAGAATTGAGCATGTGAAACTATTTATGATGAGGAATTTTTAAATATTAACGTATATTTAAAATTTGTGTTTTTCCTTTAAAATAACGTTAATATCCATACGGGTAATTAATTATCTTGTCGATAATTACTGCTTAGTAGGATGCTTAATATGGTGAAGAAATTTTATTAAAATATTATGAATCGCACAATTTTTCTATCCTTTCGATAGTATATTGATGATTTGGTTGTGATATTTTAATAAATTGTTCTTACCTGTGAATGAATTCTATATTTATTTAAGGAACTCTAGCATGAATGATATGGTTAATTTTGAGAAAAAGAGCACGAATTGCATGATTATGTTTTAACATGTATATCATAGTTATTGCTCTTGATTCTCATTCAGTTTTGAGCAATCCGAGAGTCTCTGCTATCCTGACATTGAATGGAATGAACCACAAGTAGTGGGTTGAATCTCTCATGATGAATTTGACCATCATACGTATGAACTTGGCCTTAAGAATTGATCCATCACAGAAACCTGCTGATGATGCTACTAAGAAGGAAAGGAAATCTTATGAGGAGTGGGAGTACTCTAATCGATGCTGTTTGATGATTATGAGATATCACATGGATGAATCCATTCGTGATAGTATTCCTGAGACCGACAATGCAAATGATTTTCTTGCTGCTATTAAGAAGAAGTACATGAAGTTCTCAAAGAATGAGAAGAATGAGTAATTAAACATGCTTCATCACACCATATATGATGGTGCAAGTGATATAATTAGGGTCCACATCGACAAGCTCATGGGTTGCTACCATAAGCTTAAGGCTATGGATATGGACCTTGGTGAGGACTACATGGTATGGTTTATGATGGGGACTCTTCCCTCTCAATTTGATTCAATTAGATTGAGTTATAATGCTCAGAAAGAGCAATGGACTGCTTAGGAGATGACTGCTATTCTTGTTAAAGAAGAGGATGATGTGAAAAAGGGAAGGGCACGAAGCATCTCTATGATGACGGACCATGGCAATTATCAAAAAAGAAAATTCACTTTTAATAGCTCAGGTGATCAGAGAAGAAAGTTACTGGTGCTAAGGGAAGTGGCCAGGTGGGTACATCTTCTGTTAGTCAAAAGAACAAGTTTTTCAAAGGGAAGTGCAACTTTTGTAAGAGTTTTGGGCACAAGAAAGATGATTGTCGAAAACTCAAAATTCATTTAGAAAAGAAAGGTAACTGTCTTGTGATGGCTTGTTTAGAGTCAAATATTACTGATGTACCCTTAAATACTTAGTGGTTAGATATTGGAGCAACAATTCATGTTACGAATTCCTTGCAGAAACTGACAAGTCGAAGAAGGCTGACTAGATCTGAGCAGCATGTATACATGGGAGATGATACCAAAGTCAAAGTTGAATTTTTTGGGACAGTTGAACTACAGTTAAATACATGGCATCTTTTGTTGTTACATGTTGTCGCTTATTTACCCTCTATTAGGAGGAATTTGATTTCTGTATCTATTTTGGATAGACTAGGTTATAATCTTCTTTTTGGAATTGGAAAATTGACCTTGTATTGTGACTCTCTTTTGGTGGGAAATGGAATTTTATGTGAAAGTTTATACAAACTTGAGTTGAATGATTGTGTTACTGTTACTTCTTCCTCTTCTCTTAATACTGTTGTTGGTTCCAAACGTGTGAGGTTGGATTTGAGATCTTCTATGATATGGCACAAACGTTTAGGCTATATTTTCAGAGACATAATGGAGAGGTTAGTAAAGGATGGTGTACTACAGGATCTTGATTTTTCATATTTCATTGCCTATGTTAACTGTATTAAAGGGAAGTTGACTGCCAAGGTTAGAAAAAGCAAAACAGACAGGAGTTCAAAATTGTTATAGTTGATTCATATTGATATAAGTGGACCATTTATTCCACCTACTATGGGTGGTTATAAATACTTCATCACTTTTATTGATGATTTTTCCAGGTATGGTCATGTGGAACTTATTCGTGAAAAATCTGAGCATTTAAGATTTTCAAGACGACGTTGAGCTTCAAAAGAGGAAGAAAATTAAGTTAGTTAATTCTGATAGAGGTGGAGAGTGTTATGGGCGTTATGATGAGAGTGGACGGAATCCAGGGCCTTTTGCTAGATACTTGTAAGAATGTGGTATTGAAGCAAAGTATATAATGCCAGGGATACCTCGGCAGAATGGAATCGCTGAAAGAAGAAATCGCAAACTTTTTGATATGTTGCGATGTATGTTGATTCATTCTCGTTTGCCTGAATTTTTGTGGGCTGAGGCATTAAAGACAGCAGCTTATATCTTGAATCAAGTACCTAGCAAATCAGTTCCAAAGACTCCATATGAGTTATGGTTAAGTAAAAAACCAAGCTTGCGCCATTTTCATGTTTGGGGATGCAAAGTAGAAGTGAGGCCCTATAATCCGTAATCTAAAAAGCTTGATCCGAAAACTATTAGTGGCTACTTTGTAGGCTACACCATCGGATTACGGGGTTCTAGATTTTATTGCCCATCTCACACAACCAGAATTATAAAATCAGATAGAGCTATCTATTTTGAAGATGAATTTGATTCAAGCCAAAGGTCAAGAGAAATTTTATTCAGGGAAGAACGCATTATAGTCCCTGTACTTGTTACTTCAACTCCTACTCATGACCCTGTGATTGAACAGATTCCAGTAGAATCTCATGATGAACCTCAGAATCAAGCAGAGGATGAAGTCATTGATACTGGGGATGATGAAGTTGTTGTCAGGAGATCACAAAGAACACGTAGACCTGCCATTCCTTATGACTATGTTGTCTATTTGCAGGAACATGAGTTTGATGCGAGAGACAATACTGAACCAGTCAGTTTTCAAGAAGCCATGAATAGTCCTTAATTTGAGTCATGGATGAATGCAATGGAAGATGAGTTGAGTTCTATGTCACAAAATGGAGTTTGGGAATTGGTTGAACTACCCAAAGGTTGTAAACCTATTGGGTACAAATAGGTTTACAAAATCAAACATGACTCAAGTGGACAAGTAGAAAGGTATAAAGCCAGACTTGTAGCTAAAGGCTATAGTCAGAGAGAAGGGATTGATTTCAAAGAAACTTTTTCACCAGTTTCTACAAAAGATTCATTACGAATCATTATGGCTATAGTTGCTCATTTTGACTTAGAACTCAATCAAATGGATGTGAGGACCGCCTTCTTGAATGGAGATCTGTATGAAGATGTCTATATGACCCAACCAGTTGGTTTCGAGATAACTGGTAAAGAGCACATGGTTTGCAAGCTCAGGAAGTCTATTTATGGGTTAAAACAAGCATCAAGGCAGTGGTATCTCAAGTTTGATATGATTGTCACTGCAAATGGCTTTAAGGAGAATGTAGTTGATCAATGTATATATATGAAGTTCAGTGGGAGCAGTTTCATTTTTCTGGTACTGTATGTTGATGACATCCTACTTGCTTCTAATGACACTGGTCTATTATTTGAGACAAAACAACTGTTGTTTAGTCATTTTGATATGAAGGATCTTGGTGAGGCTTTTTATGCACTTGGTATTCAGATTCTTCGAGATAGTGCTAATGGGATTCTTCGATTGTCTCAAAAGACTTAAATTGATCAGATCTTGAAAATATTCAACATGCATTCTTGTTCTCCTGGAAAGGCACCAATAGTGAAAGGTGACAAATTCTCAAAGGCCCAATGTCCACAAAATGATAAAGAGAGAGATGAAATGAAGGTCGTTCCTTATGCGTCAATTGTAAGCAGTCTGATGTATGCTTAAGTATGCACACGCCCCGATATTGCTTTTGTTGTAGGCGTGTTGGGAAGATACTTGAGTAACCCTGGTCTTAGCCATTGGAAAGCGGCTAAGAAAGTCACGGGGTATCTTCAGGGTACCAAAGATTATATGTTGACTTATCGGCGAACTGACACTCTTGATAGAGTTGGGTTCAGTGATGTTGATTATGTAGAGTGTGTGGATGATAAAAAGTCTACTTCAAGCTACATTTTTATGATGGCTAGAGGAGCTGTATTGTGGAAAAGTGTTAAACAGGCACTCATAGCATCCTCTACCATAGAGGCAGAGTATGTGGCGTGCTATGAGGCAGCTTGTCAATTAATATGGTTGCGGAATTTTATTTCAACATTGGGTATTGTAGACTCTATTTCGAGTCCGCTGAAATTATATTGTGATAATTCTGCAGCTGTAGCTTTCTCTAAGAATACTAGGAGTACTTCTCGCTCAAAGCATATTGATATAAAGTACTATTTTATTAAAGAGAAAGTCATTGAATCCCTCATTACTGTTGAGTATATGCCTACAGTTAGCATGTTAGCAGATCCACTCACAAAAGGCTTACCTATATGTGTGTTTGCAGAACACGTCTCCCGCATGGGATTTTTAGGAGCCTAGCTGGATAAGATCAGTGAGAGTTTGCTATTTTGTATTGAACATGTTGGCACTTTGTACGGATTGCTTATGACTTTTATATATGAGACATGCATAATGATGTTTGCAGTCATTTTGTTAATGTTGACATATATATGTTGATATTGTACTGCACGCATGTTGTTTTAATGGTTATTGTGGCATTTGAACATCTCCAGGGCCAAATCATGTTTAGTATATATATCCTATCGATATGATATTGCATATGATTTATTTGATTGCTTTTGGATGATGGAGATTGATATGGTGGTTTGATTATATTGTCCAAGTGGGAGAATGGTCGAAATATATGTGGACTAATATAATCACAACATTAATTCCATATGCCCTAACCACAGTTGAATTGCCTAATGTATATTTAATAACCATAATGGGATGGTTAATTCACTAATTGCATTTGAGGCACATGGTAGTACCCTAATAACTATATGTTGACCCATTAAACTATAATTCACATCATCCGTTAAAATTGACTCAATTAGCCTATTCTATCCCTTTAGGGTAGAACATGTTATAATATATGACATAAGATGAGATTGTTGCACATATAGTGTGTGTGGGTGTGAAAAGCACAAGAGTCTTCTACCATTTACTTTCTCTTGCACAAGGTTTGTATTTTTCTCTTTGATAGGTTTTGGAGAAGCATAGAGAAGGTTCAAGACCACATGCCAAGTGTTGGAGGTATGGTTTCATTATTTTATTATGCTCTAAATAGAATATGATCTTGATTGTTGAATGTGGTTAATTACTGCATTTATTATAACATAATATTGAAGAACAGCAAGTGGAATCCATGCTGCAATAATATCTCAACATTCCAGCTTCAACTAAATTCAGATTTAGCTACCTCAAATGCAAATACCCAAGATTCCAGGAACTAAACTTTCAACACTTTCTAGGCAACGTGTCCTGTGTTAGAGTGTCTCATATTGTCTAGATATGAAAATGTTAAAGGGCTTATAAATAGTAAGGGTCAACCATTCAACATTCTGTACCCACACGAAAAGATTCGATTTTTACAACATCAAAACACTTCATAGACTGCACAAATCATGACATTGTCGGGATTTTTATTATAACTCAATTCAATTAAAAACACAGACCCTTATGAACAAATTGAAGAAAAAGTAACTACCTGCCAAGTGCCAACAAAAGGGAAGAACAAGGCCAGCCACGAGAAATAGTGCGACTGGATCTCTCTTCACGAATAAGCCTATTGCGATTGCTATGGAAAGCTTTAATCAAGGAATAGTTGGGACGCCTAGTAGGTGGGACTCAGTTCCCAACTAGTAGGTGGGACTCGGAAGGAGGAACCTGATATAAAAGGAAGCCAATCAGGCTGCTTTCATGAGCTTCTAATTGGTGCTGTTATTGTTGTTGAAAAATAAAGGTTTTAGTTTTAATTCAAGAGTCTCTAACTAAAATTTCAATTTCAATTTCATGTTTATTATTTACTTACCATTTCACAATTAAATTCATAATTTTTAATTAATTTCAAATAATTAAAACATAATTATTTAATAAATTTTATTTTTAATATGAAAATCAAGAATTAAAATTCTAATCAATACAATTTTCATTCAATTATTTAAATTTAATATTTAATTAATGAAAGCTTCCAACTACGAAAAGTGAAAACTACGAATTTTAGACTACTTGAAGGTTAAAACATTTTTCTCCAATTTTCCTGACAATGTCCTAAACAATGTTAGGAAAAATCAGGATCCCAAGTTCCAAAACAGAAGGAATGATCAACCTTCATCCAAATACAAAGAAAAAGTACAGTCTAGTATTTACGGCGTGAACAAGACAAAAGAGCTCATCAAACTTCACGGAGGATAGGAACGGGTAGATTGGTTTAACTTCCCTCCAAAGAATCAAACAATAACTTTGATCGGAGTTGGAAACTTGACCTCTAAAAAAGCATACGGTTGCTCTGCTGTGGCATCGAACTTGGTGGACCACTGAAAAATGGATCACCAAATGGATTGGAAGGCCCGATCATAGGTTGCATTTGTTGTTGAGGATACTGATGTTGGTATTGGTAAGGCACCATCATCGTACCTTGTTGTTGTTGTTGGTGCTGAATCATTTGTTGCTGCTGATACTGTTGTTGCTGCTGAGCCATTACCGCCATTTGCACGCTTGTCGGAGGTGCTATGCCGTTGGACATCATGAATGGATCTTGTTGTTGCTGCTCAAATGGATTCTGAACAGGCGTTCCTCCATATCCATATCCGTATCCTGCGTTCTGTAATTGTAATTGTCTCCTTGCACCGTCATCTTCGTACAAGCTATCCAGCAGAAGCCTGTCAAACCCACCAGCCTGATCGGAGAAAACAAGACGAGTAAGGTGCGAAAATGGAGTGAAAACGTCAGGAAAACCGAGAGAAAAAAGAGAAACTGACCAATCTGGTATGTACTGGTTTGCTTGTATTGCTGTTGCTTGGGGCGGTTACAAGTGCCAGCTCCCAACCTGATGCATTTGGCTTGCCAAGTTCAGCCAAAGCAAGAGATGAAGATGCAGTTTCACCACCTGGAGTTAGCAACATCACAGGGAAGATTTAAATACACGGAGCAATTTAAGATACCGTACAAGTGGTGTTTTTACCAGATGTAATGATTGCAAGAGCCAATGCATTGCTTTCCTCTAGTTCTGCAGCTTTTGGATTAATCTCATTCAAACCCTGCACAAGGTCTCTACTTACGTCAGGGACGGGTGTTTTCTTCTAATTGCAGACACATAATGATAGTTTCATACTTGGTGTTCCAGTGTTGTGAAGGAATCTACTAACTGATCAAGGTTTATCAATCAAGACAAAATAGAATTCAATACTACCAGAAGATCGGTATCATCGGTTGATATCAACGGTGGAGGTTCAACAATCTCCTCTTGTATCGGTGAAGCCTCTTCCTCTGCAACTTCTTCTGGTTCATTCTCTTCAAACTTTTCAGCTTCTTCTACAGGCTCCTGAGCCTCTTCAGGTTTCTCTGGCTCTTCCTCATTTTCTTCATATTCCTAACGTTTCAAATGGGACACGTTTCAACAAACTCAAATATGTTATGTGCACACCCTAACCACATATCAAGAAGTTTCCAAGTAAACTTGATAGGCGTGTCTCACCAATCTCCGGTGCAGAGACCCTGCCTGAGGTGCTTCTTTAATGTATTCCTCCATTGTTGCAAGAAAAGAAGGCGGAGGCTGCAAGGATTGAGTTCGTAAGAGCCAATCGTGGATAATCACCGAATACACTATACAGCAAAAGAAGAAAGTTACCTGTCTCAATACTGGAAACTGGAAGTTCCTGGCAAGCTCCAATCCTTTGCAATATTCATAGAATTCAGCAAGATTTTCAGCCTTCACAACCACAAAGAACGGCAAGAGATCAACAATGGGAACATCTTGAAATGGGGTTTCCCTCAATAAGAGAATTGACCGATTTATGTTTGGAAACAGTAAATCAGATACCTGCTGCCCAGCCCTTTTATAAATGTTCAGAGCTTTCACTGCATCATGTCTTGACATTTCGAAAAACTGAAACAACATTGAAGTTTTTGTATATTTTAGAACGAAAAGCAAATAAAAGTAATTAGTGAAAAAGGAGAGGAACTGTCTTAAGTAGGATTAGTGAGTATTACCATGTCCACAAGATTGATAATTCCATCATTGATCGCACAGTATATTTTAAAGCTCTCTTTCAATACCTAACCATCATTGTTATTGCACAAAAAGGAAAATGTTAAGCAGCACAGAGAAAGTGTTCTATCCTGGACCAAAAAACAAATTCCCCTTCCATGCTTGTCACTTAGTAACTTTCTGCAATATCAAGAAATTTGCAGTACTTGAACTGCAGATAAGCTTGGTGGATAGTGCATACCAGGGCCAAGGCATACTGTATGAGATAATTGCAGTAAGCTGCTCCTTCAGGCTGAGAAAGATTTAGACAAAACAGTGTGAGGAAAATACTTCAGATGTTAAAAGAAATAATCCATGAGCTTCAAAGTCTGGTATATATAGCAGCGTACCTGACATCCAATTAGCCGGTAAAGAAGCTGCTGCAATGCAGGTAGCTGCTCCAGGAGCTCATCCCCACTCAAAACTCGAGTTCGGCTATGGCCCTGCTATAACTAATGAATATGTAACACTGTCCTTTATCTGATAATCAAGGCTCTCACTAGAATTGAAATAAGTAATTTAGAGATGGCAAAACCAGCCCGATCCGAAGCCATCGGACTTGGACTTGGGGGCTCGGCTCAGTTCGAATTGCCTGAATTAGTTTGACTAAAACTACATTGTTTTAATCCTGACCCGAGCCGCCCTTTAAGTATCAATCAGAATACAGAAATGACCTTGTTTGATGCAGATGATTTAGGCACGCGCTCAGCCTCAATGTCATACTTCAAAGTCCTGTAACACTCAAGTCTTTCTTCTAGGAAAAGAGCATACGTTCGAACCCATGCAGAGCAATCCCAGGCTGCAAACAGGAAAAACCGCCTAGAACACATCGTCAAGAACACGTTCACACCAACTCAGGAAAAAATTTCCAACAAGAGAGCTGCATACCCATGGGGCTTGAGTCATCTTTGAAATTGGATATTTGAAGAATGCTTCCTCTGTGTGAATAGCTCATTAGTTCGTCCCGGAAGGTAGGATCTCCCTCTCTCAACGTCCTATGAATCACTATCAATGTCTTTATAGCAACCTGTAAGAAGAAGATATCACGATTAGAGTTGGAGGAAATCCAAACACCTTCAATGATTTAAGATGGTAAAACCACACAGAAAAATGTTCTGTCCATTTCACAACAGCAAGACACTAGTCTTTCTA
The DNA here is from genome assembly GCA_025629825.1 of Erythroxylum guanchezii. Classification (NCBI taxonomy): domain Eukaryota; kingdom Viridiplantae; phylum Streptophyta; class Magnoliopsida; order Malpighiales; family Erythroxylaceae; genus Erythroxylum; species Erythroxylum guanchezii. Next base: position 1,601,751 of record JAOTAX010000008.1, read on the forward strand.
CAAACTAATCCAGAAAAAGCAAAATTCTGACAGAGAGATGACAGATCATGGAAGGAGGAAGGAACTTACAATCCAACTCTTTGTCTTAGCTAATCTCTTGGCAAGTGTATGAATGCAGTAAGCCACATCTGCCCGTGGACGAATCACCGAGGTTGCCGAAAAGATCCCTACGAACGAATCAGCCAAAAATGAGATGAAGTCAATAACTGACGCATTCATTTTCCGAACATTCTTTCCTATTCAACTGTACCATCAAATTTTGTTTCACATCGCTTAGCATCGAAACAACGTTGTTTCCACGCATATCAACTACCCTAACGAATTCGAAAATGCCCATAACAACAGAATGAGGCATCATATATATCTGTAAGAGACGATGAACAAACGTACTTCGAACATGGCGTTCTTTAGGAGGAGTCTCAACGTGATTTGTGGCCTTCACAATCGCAATATCCAATTCCTTCGCATAAGAGAATCAAAAAAAAAAAAAAAATGAAGAAGAAGAAGAAGAAAAACGAAAGAATATTACCCACATTACATTTCAACAATCAAAATCAAACCAAGAAATGAAAGAAATTATATCAGAGAAAAAAAGTAACAAAAATCACCTTGAAATCGCTGTTGACTTTAGCAAGGCCGACCTTTGTGGAGTCCTTGAGGGCACCATAAGCTTTCCTGAAGCTCTTTAACGTTCCCATTGCAATCTGTATTATTGCAATGGTTTTTCTTCTTATAAATTATATATCAAACAAAAACCAAATGCGATATAGGGATATTTGTGGTCTTTTGTTGTCTTGGTTTTGTATTTGGTTTTTGGTTTTTCTGTTTGATTTTATAATTTTTTCCTGGAAACGTGCTTCCAACAAGAACAACCAAACAGAAACACCAAATACCCAAAAAAAAGAAAGAAAAAAACACAACTCTTGTCTCCTGTCTCCGTCTCCGTCTCTCCCACAAATGTTACCAATTGGAGTAATCTGTCCAATGAAACTGTTATAATTCTCCTCTAATCATATCAATTATGATTGTTCAACCAAATTCCATTCATATCTAACGGTATAAGACCATGCATGTGATTTACATATTACATATATATATA
>JAOTAX010000008.1:1602949-1634075 GCA_025629825.1 Erythroxylum guanchezii
ATATATATATATATATATATATATATATATATATGTCGTGGGAAGGACGTTAGTTGGTAGTTAGACTCATGAAGAGAAGATGGCGGGAGTTGTTATGAAGTGAAGTTACGATATTGCCTACCCATGTTTGGTCAAATTGGTCCGACCGGCAGAATGGTGCTTTAAGACACAAGGTACAGCCTCATATGCTATAAGGAAGTGCTGGCAATATATTATTAAAAAATAGAATCTATTTATATGGATAAATTTTAAATCGTCTAATTGTGGTTTTTATATTTTTAATTTATTTTATTTTAATTGACCAATTTATCAATTAATATGTTAATTTTTGGTCTTTAAAATTAAAATAAATGAATTATTTTTATCTCAAAATCTCTTTTTTTAAATTAAATTTAGACAAGGAAAATTTTTAATTTTTTTTCAATTTTTAGCCGATTTTACGAGAGTTTAATACTGATTAAATATTTTAAACTTTAAACTTTTTATTTTACGGCTTAACTTTCAGTTCGGTTTTTAAAACATTGATTCTAATACATAATTGTTAATTACTATTATAAGAGTATTACTTATCTATTTTAAGGAAAAAAGATAAGGTTGACGGCACAATATGTTGCATGTTGAAATGATAAGGTTGGTTGGGGAAAAATCGCAATCAATTAAATAACAAAAAAATATAACATACAAGATATTATTAAGAATAAAAAGAAACAGTTACAATGCAAAAAAAGTAATTTAAATAATTTAGAATTTAGAATCTATAAAATTAGTATTTTCATAATTTTTTTTCTTGAATACTTCAATCTATGAAATAAGAAGATGGACACTTAATTACAGTCACATACTGAATTTGTTATAATTAATACATATTTTAATATTTAATTTTGTACTATAAATTATTTATCTTTATCTAAATATTTTTTAAATAATATTTTAATTATTCTAATATGAATAATATATCAATAATGTAAGTAATATTTATATTCTTGTAACAATTTTGCATAAATTATTGTTCATTTATTGCACCTTTAATATGTGAAAATCTATATATGCATTAATCTAAGTAGTATAGTATAATTGATCTTTTCTTTTCTTGCAAATAAAAAACTAACTAAGAAAATGAGGAAAAGGAATGATCTTCAGTACAATTTAGCTCACAGGGGAAATTATGAAGAACAGAGCACATGTACTTTGTTGTTGCTTCTGCTGAGACTTGTTGGGATGGTTTAGTTTCTTGAGGCGTTCTCTGCTCTACTCTTTTTGGTTATAACTCTTGGCTAAGCAGCACATTTGCAGATGCCAATGATTATTAAATCCGGCCTCTGTTTTTAAATAGCTCATGGAGTTGGCACTCTGATCTTCACGAGCTAATGATGTGTAGTTTCATGTTCAGAAGACAGCTTGAACTCCATTTTCTTTAGTCGCAACTCTTAGAATTAACTTGAGACGATGTTTCTCTTTCAGCCTTCAATTATGTAGACAAAAGTTCTTCCCCCTGATAATATAATATGTTAAAATTTTACACACATACACAACATTTTCTGAAACATACCCAGGACAAACCATGTAACTATAAGAATGATCCAGAGACCTACTTGATCAAATGAATATGTACATGTAGGAACGTGCAAAAAGGTACAAGCGAACATACCGATACCATCCGAGTGTACTTCAGTTGCTTCATTACTTGATCTGTTCCGAGCTCCTAAAGCAGAAAACAAGATGTAGTTGGAATGAATATTTTGCAGATACATGTTGCTCCATTGAACTTGTGTAACACATATCGGTACAAGAAATTCTGGAAGTAACCAAAACAAGATCAAACCAAAGATGAAGCTCTGATGCTTGAGGTCCTAATATATGTCAAACTTTTACAAGGAAATAATGTCCCACAAGATGATTATGATAGCTACAGGTAATGAATTAAGTCTTTCTTAAAACCATTGCCAAAAATGTAACAACATGAAGCCTAAACTTGCCGATCTTTAAAGTAAAAACTCTTACTAAAACCATTGCCAATTTTGGTTGTAATAGCATTGTTTCGATCTGAAATATTTTTAAAGTCAACTGGAAATCACAGTATAACATTGACCTCAAGTCATCAGGCCCTCTAGATCTTCATTTAAGATAATTATTCGTAGTGTAAGGTTAGCAAGTGCACGTTGAATCACAATTTCCAATTAAAGGAACAAGGAAAGTCCATCAACTTTGCACAAGGTCACTATAGTGTATTCCCAAACGGGTTTTACCAGTTTCATTTTTAAACAATAATTTTGGTGCAAGTAAAACCATGGAAGTCTAACTTATCATCCTATTGAGACTTTATTGACAGAGTTCTAGAAGATCATTCAACTGTTCTTTTCCTTTTCACTGCACGAACAAAAAGTAGAAATCCCAATGCTGGGAAATTCTGTTCACCTGAGGTACAGCACAATCAGCATGAGTTGGATCCCAGAAAACCGAGCAGAAACAATCCCAGTCATCAGCTTGCACCTCAAAAATTGGAGCTCAGCTCCTTTTCAAAAGACGATGTAAATAAAGTAGCAGTTGATATTTTTGTTTAGAAACTTGGAGCTAAATTTAGTTTGTTATCTTGTGAACCAAGAACCCTGCTGTAACTTGGTTAGTTGTAAGTGGTAGGAGTTAAAGATGCCGGAGATATGATTCAAAAACTGTTGCGGGAGATATGATTCCAAATCTGTTGGCGAAAAATACTGCAACAAACTCTCAAATCAATTGATTCGCTAGCTAGTTAATTGGAGATTTTTAGTGTTTTTAGTTAGCAAGAATATTTGTTAGTAGCATAACTTTCTGGATTTAGTTAGTTATTTGTTAGCCTATAAATTAGCATCCTACCGTGTATTGATAGTGTATTTGAATAAAAGAGCATCTGTCCTCTGATTCTTTAAAAATATGCAAAATTCTTGCTTCTTTCGTTATCTTTTTTTACAGCAGTAATTTCTTTTAAAACCAACATTTAGCATTAGAGCTCCTTATGATCTTAAGGGGCTTGTGAGTACTCGGGAGATAAGAGCAACGTGGCGTCCAAGAATACATCAGCTCGTTCACTTCCAATTTTTAGTGGTGAAAATTATAAAGTTTGGGCAATCAAAATAAAAGCTCATTTGAGAGGTATTGACTTGTGGCAGTGAGTTGAACGTGAAAGGCAAATACCATCTCTAGGAAATAAGCCTAACACTCAATCAAATTAGGGCTCATGAAGATGAAGAAGCCACAACTCCAAGAGCCTTATCTCAAATTCATGTTGTTGTCTCTGAATCAATTTTCTAAAAAATTATGAGTTGTGAAATAGCCAAGAAAGCTTGGAACACACTGAAAGAACTCTATCATGGCACCGATAGAACAAGGCAGAAGCAAGTGTTAAATCTCAAAAGAGATTTTGAGATTCTAATGATGGAGGAAAAGGAGACTCTACAAGAGTTTTTTGACAGGTTAATGATGATGGTAAATAAAATTAGATTGATAGGAGAAGAGCTACCTGATAACAAGAATGTAAAAAAAATGCTTGTAAGTTTGCCCGAAAGATTTGAGACAAAAAATTCATCTCTAGAGGATTCCAGAGATATCAATCAAAATACCTTGCTTGAATTAATCAATGCTTTACATGATCAAGAGTAAAGAAGAATGTTGAGAAAAGAAGAAACTCAACAGGAAGTTCAGGGGACTTATTTAGAAAACGCTTCATCTTCAAAAGGAAAAGCTCAATCTCAATGTGATATTTGCAAGAAGTCTGGTCATGCTGAAGACAATTGTTGGCACAAGGGAAAGCCTCAGTGTTTCAAGTGCAAGAAGTTCGGGCACATACAAAAGAATTGCAAAAATAAGACTAAAGAAAGTGTCAATTTGGCACGTTGCTAAAGAAGAATAAAATTTGTTTTAATATTGATGAGAAATGCACCAAGAAGTTTTTTGGAGAAAAGTGCTCCAACTATTGAAGAGTAATGGGAAGAATATCATCAGGCGCAAGGAGTCTGTGATTTTGAATCAAAAGGAAGTGTTAGAGATATGATTCAAAAATTGTTGCAGGAGATATGATTCTAAATCTTTTGGAGAAAAATAATGCAACAAACTCTCAAATCAATTGATTGGTTAGCGGTTTAATTGGAGATTTCTAGTGTTTTTAGTTAGCAAGAATATATGTTGGTAGCATAACTTTCTAGATTTAGTTATTTGTTAGCCTATAAATTAGCATTCTAACTTGCATTGATAGTGTATTTGAAAAAGAGCATCTGTCCTCTGTTTCTTTTAAAAATATGTAGAATTCTTATTTCTTTCGTTTTGTTTTTTTGCAGCAGTAATTTCTTTTAAAACCAACAAAAGAGAGTATACCATCATTTGGTTACCTTCGCCACTTTCCACATACAGTTCCACCTTCCCCGCCACCATCTACAACCTCTTTGCATTGAAGCCAATTGGCTACTGAGCGATCTTTACAGGGTTTGTTCTGATTCAGCACCTACATAAATAGATATTAGTTTTCTCCTTAACCCTTTACTAGTTTATGGCTTAATTGTACACTTTTTCGAAATTATGAATGAATTGAGCCTTACATGTGAACTTAATGGATCACTTGATAACGTCATTTCCTCAGGTTTTGCAATGGCATCGGCATTACTGAGAGGCAATCGTGAGTATCAAGAACAAATTGGAAGTAAGGTCCCAAAAGACAAGATGCAGAGTTAACTAGCAATCAGGTTACATATGTGTGCCAAGCTAAAAAATAGTACAAAAAAGAAAAGAAAAACTAAAGATGTTATATGTGTCTTTAGAACTTTCTTACATTAAGCAATAAACAAAGAGAACTGTGTTCATGAAAACAGGAGAAACAGAATAAGTAAAAGCACTAGCCTGTTGCTCCCAAAGGCAGGATTTGGAGATTAAATCTTTTACTTTTAAAAGTTATGTTAGGGTAACGGGCCATTTTTTCTTCCAAGTTTCTCATGAGCTGATTTGATAACCATTTTCAACCTTGAAGGCTATATACATGAACAACTAAGTCTTTCCAAATCTATAGGTGCAAACATAATTTGCTTAAATTTCAAACTCCAATTCCAGAACCCGAACACAGTTCCACGAGAATAAAGGAGGGGAAATATAATTGTTTGAAGTAGTAACGCATAGGCAAAGGATAAGACCTAGCTGAGCTTTTATAACTGTGTGATGGCCTCTAATGGCAAGTTGTTAATAGCATTGATGAAATTTTGGCAGTGCAGAGACATGGCCTATCAAAGAAACAAATCACAGCAGCAAAATAGTTTCCCTACATTCCCATTACAACCCAGGGCCACTATCAACATGAGAGGTCTAAAAGTGAAGGAACATACGCATTAGCTGGACTTGACAAAAGTGAAGGAACATACGCATTAGCTGGACTTGACCAGTCTGGAACTTCTGCTTGGAAACCTTTTCCAACTCGAACACCAGTCACATAAGGTTCATTATCTCTCAACATACGTGCTGCAGGATGCAAATGATTGGCAGATGAAGCATTTCTAGATCTTTTCCTTCCTCCCATGATATTAGGAGACTTTCTAGAAGTTGTCTCCTTGAGAATTTTATGCTTCTTCAGACATGAATGGCAAAACCACTCTTCTGCTGGTATTACTTTCATATGCAGATTACAGCAAGATACATGAAATGCCTCTTCACAGTTATCGCAAATTAGCATCTTCAAGACCAATTCCACACGAGCACATATCTTGCATGAGCGAGAAGTTGTTCTACCATTGGCATCACCAACAGCTTCATTTGCGGCATCAGGCCCATAGGCCCAGACTCTGCCCAACAACCCCCCACTCTTGAGTATACAAATGCAAAGATCCTTTGTTGATAAATCCTTCGCCATGACCTCAACAATCATTGCACAGGATGAGGAACACTCACCAGTATCAAGTTCAGTCCTCCCAGAAGCTGAAACATATTCTGTATTTGATTTTGATGATGAAAAACTATCATTAAAATTGTCAACTTCAACAATTGTCTGCCTGCTGCTTTTGCAAACTTCATCAGGATGCAGTCTATTGGGAGATGAACATCCATTAATAGACTCTGACTTCAAGACATCAACCCCTTCAAGAGCTGCAACTGAGGGAGTATCCGAACCTACAACAGAAATATAATCCTCTACATTTGTCTTTGAGCATGCAGCAAACTCTCCTAAGGAATTGTCAAAAGAAACTCTTCTTATCTTTCTTCGCTGATATACAAACTTTGGTGTTGAGTACTCTGACAATGTACTGACAGTAGATAGCTGAGGACTTCTGATGGTACTGGATGGATCATGGTGTTTAGGATACATATGCCAAATTTCAGTGTCACCCATCCCATCACGTGCAGAATCCTGTTTCTCATGATCAGAAACATGAAATAAAGCAGCCTCAATTGAACCATGCAAGTAAACTATATCAAGATTATCACATGAAAGCACTTAAGTATATGTGGAAGATTGTATTTCTGCTCTCCAGGAGAAGTTGGTTGTCAACAAGAAGAAAATTCTGTTATGCAAGCAGCACAACTTAAAAAAATGTCCATCCATTTACTACATGATTGATTCTCTGAGAAAACAAGGTTAGCATGCATTGGAATTTATCATCCTCGTCAAGTGCTTAGTCCTAGAGGAAATTGATGTTTTTTTCTTTGGTTGACATGAACACTCGACACTGGTACCAGTGCAGTGAGGATTACCCCTATGTATCCTACACTTGTATCTAAATTCATCATTTATTACCTCCTTACCAATTAGGTGACTGACAATCTAAACCTATAAACTACATGGGATTAATGAAGTATTAGCATTAAGAAAAGAAAGGGAAAACATCATCCGTAACTGAGAAGTAATTATTCATTTATGGTTGATGCAAAACATCTCAAAGATGAAGCTTCTACCTCTAGGTTTCAGGGTAGAATATAATGATCAATATACAACAATGATCTTGTAAGAAAAAGTGTAGAACTTTTAATTCCCTGTATATTTTCCTTGGACGATTGTTGAGACTAGATTCCAGCAGAAATATAGCAAGAAGAGGAGAGATACGAAATGTGGCAAGCGAGCAATAAGTGAGGGGTTGTGAGGGTAAAGTGGGGAATGAGAGGGAGAGATGAGTCATGTGAGAGTTAGTTAGAAGGAGGGAATATAAGATTGTTAGGGGAGAATGATTGGCATTCGGTTATGATATCTTGGTTGGTAATTGTACGGAGGTTCGGCTAGCCCTCTAAGTCTAGCTAGGGAATAATAATTTCCGGCATCCCATTCATCTCTATTTCATCCTTGTTCCTGTTCTATTGCTGTTGTGTGTGTTTGAAGTGCAGGTCCCTGTTGTTTGAGTTGATCCTCTGTTAGAGCAGGTGGTCTCTAACAACGATCTACTTCTCTCCTCTTTTTTTTTCCTTTTTTCTTGGGTATAGCAGAACATGTTTCTCCTAGTCAGAGGGTAGACCTTGATTCACCAGAAAAATTCTTATTATTGCAACCAAGAGAGTCCAGATTGTTTCTTAACTTCCCCATTTGGCTCACAAATCACAAAAACACGCACTTCTGCATTAACCTGAAATCAATTATCCTATCTAACAATCTTAATAAAGTCCAAATTTGTAATCAAGGAAGCCATATAGAACCTATTTTGACCATGTCAACTATCAAACCGTGAAAAGGGTATGGCGGTGCTTGTAGGGGACGTTTAAGGACAGTCAAGGAGACGCAATATAGCACTTGGGTTTTCATAGATTCACAAATTCTCGAACACAGATACTTGGTATATGAGATAATATGAATGCTATTGTATCATATCAATTCTCAGGCATCACAAAAATTAAAAAACAAGTTCATAATAGCACAATACAATCACATACGATCAAGAACAAAAAAAAGTCAAAAGGAAAAAAAAAAGACCCAAGAAGTTTACCTGATCGGAGAAACGTATGAGAACAAGGGAATGATTTCCTCCGTGGAACCTGCCTAAAGCCCCATAAACCTTTCTCTCTCTATTTCTCCGTCCTTATATCAAACTCTTTAGCCTTTGGGAAATCACCTGTTTCCAAAAGTTACTTTCAACCAAACATCTGTTTATAGAGCACCTTGTTTTTAATTTTCAAAAACTTAAAACTTTATTTATGAAATTATCAGCACTAATGCACTGGATACATCAGAACTCCGAATTTCAATTGTCAAAAAAAAATATATAATCAACTCTTAATTACATCTAATTAAGCATCTCTTTACATTGATTTGAAGTAGCATCAAATAGCAGTTATGTTCATATCTTATTCATGACAAACATAACAAGTCAATTTCCACAAACAACTGTAGAGACTCTTAATGAATGTGCAATAAAGCTACTATTACTCTTTACATGCAATTTAGTTTGGTGCATAAATCCTGTAATCACAACTTCAATTGCCAAGTCTATGAAATAGAAACTCTGGAAAAGTAAAGCATTATAATGGAAATGGCGAAAAAAAACCAGCAATCACGAACACTTAATTCATCAACAAAACCAATGTTGCATTATTTGAAATTTGCCACAAATATCCAATCTTTTTCCACATAACCGCCGATGTTTGTTAGCGGGGCATTGGAAGTAAAATGGTTACGTGGAATGATCATTTTTATTACGAATTATGATCACAAGAAAGAGCATTTAGGTGACACAGTCGTTGTTATTAAAAGATTCCATTTTCACGTTCACTCTCGATGACAAATGGCGAATTGCATAAGGGATATCATGAACAACCAGCAAGCATTAATAGCAAAACCTCACTTCGATGAAAGTACAGAATTGCAACTCCTTTTTTACATTCGAAAGTGTACATTTTAAAACTTTCTTGTGAACCTCTTTGTATATACCTTAAAAATAGCTTCTTTCATATTGGTCATATCTGCAATCACTTTGAACTCGATTCAAGTGAAATTTACTGGTTTCAGCTTGTTTAAAGTTGAATAAGTAGCAATTTTTGTCAGCGTCACTCTGAAGCATCCAACCCTGTTGGAAGACTCTTAAAGGAGCTTACTTCACCACTTAGTCAAATGTAAATACAGATACAGAAAGAATAGGTTTCAATGCAGTTAAGGCCAGAGCATGAGCAGAATCATTTTAAAACGCATCCCTTAAAACCCGTATTTGTAATGGGAATGACAGGAAAACTATGAAATGGGAAAGTTTCATAATTCTTCATACAACTAGAATATGAGTCAGAATTGTTTACCATGTTCCATTTGATTGGCATCATAGTGCAGGAATACAACAGAGTGAAATCCTGTAACTACGAAATCCCCTTGGAACATTTATCTGCTATTTTTCACAATTGGTACCTCCCTTGTTTCATACAAGTTCAAAAATTTGATGGTCCAAAATTAATTTTCATTTTTAAGTTTATTTTGAAGGATCTGAGTGGTAAAATCTTTAAACATTCCCGTCTGTTTCTTACTTATTCAATCAACTAAATCAAGCTAAGAGTTCATAGTCAATGTTCCTGATAACCACAAATGTGCCTCTATTTCTCACATCCAGCACTTGAAAGGCATTACAATGTCTTCATTAGAAGATAAAAAAGTGAAATGTTTGATTTGTATACAGTAGGTATCAAACCAAAAAAACTTGTGATCATCACAAGCCTTAAGTGTATGCAGTTCTAAAATAAACACTCGCTTAACTGTTCAACAAGTAAATCAAATATAGAAGTTAAAACAGACCAAGTACCTATTCCTATCTTCTTAAACATTAGTGAGCAATATCACCAACAGTTCGATCATGGCCAAGGAAGCTACAAGGCTATAATGGCGTATCTGGTTTGGCTTGTGTAAGAGGCCTGTGAGGCTTTGGAGCTGTACAAGTGTATAACCATTAAGCAGAAACTAACAATAGTAACTGAAAATTAACAAAAGTATACTTGCTTATCTCTGCAAGGATATCCCATTTAAATCTATTTCTTTACCTTCTGTCAACGTTTGCATGGTATACAATTCAATTGTAATACTAGAAACAAAGAAATTGATATGTCTAAGAATGATTGTTAATAAGCAATCAGCATTTCTCCAACCTGCTTGTTATTTCAAGCTATCTCTATATTATGACTACGAATGTTTGGAATAAAGCTTAAATTAGGACAAAAAGGCACACCATTAGGGTTCCCTTGTTCATAGAATAAACGCAGAAGAGAAACTGCTTCTGATGCCATTATTCCTCCAGTACATTTGAAGCTTTTCCCTGGTGCATCTTCCTCACTGTCAAATAAACATACACAACCAAATTACAAAATGTCTATGTGCAGTTATTTACCATCACTGGTTAAGCTTAAAAAACTTCCTAGGTTAGCATAGCAACGAGAGCAACTTAAGACAAAAACATTGCCACATATATGCATAAGAACTGCAACCAGAATATATTGCAAATGTCATCCACGTAAAGAAAGTCAATGGATCTCCATATCTTGTATGGTCAAAGTCCATGTAGGATCCAAAATATTCCAAGTGCTTATGCTTATTCAAGAGGTAGAAATTCACAATATTAAGCAAGCTTTTGATTCCCTAAGGATAGCCTGTTTCCATGTTCTAATGTTAAAGTATCCTTTGATTAGTTGGCTTTAGAAAGGAGGAAGATAAATTTTGTTGAAACAGCCAATACCAAAAAGCAATCCTCTGCTTTTCATTGGCCTATATTTTCACACTTGATTGCAGCATCCTTTTCTTTAAGCTGGTCATTTACACCGAATCACCCGTAAGAGAAATCTTATCAGCCCTCCTGAACTACCAATTAACAGTAGGACAAACCTGGTATTTGTCTGAGTGCAGCTTGAATGCAGTGACAAAATTGATCCACAACCTCCAAATTTGTCATTTGCACAGCCATAATATACTTCCTTTATACCTATGTGCGAAAAATGAACTAAAAATTGATCAGAAAACTTAAACAAAATAAAAAGAGTTGGCAAAAGGCATTAGAATACTTGTCAATAGAAGGCCATTAGCATACCCAGAATAGACAAAGCTGCAGCACACATGATACATGGTTCACATGTAACATAGAGAACACAGTTTGAAAATCTTTCAGCAACTTCAGATGCTGCAAGTCCACATGTTTGCCATTGCTTGAGAAGTATATCAATTGCTTCCATCTCTGCATGTCTTGTGGCCTACCAGACAGATAAGTATCCAACATTACAGGGACCCCAAATGGAAAATTGTGAATTGCAGTTTCCATCATAAAATCACTAGTGAAAGATTCTTATAAATATCAGCCAGGGACATAGTTCATAATCTGGGAAACAATAATCAATGAATTTTTTTCTGCACTCTTCACTACATTCACAAGGAAGCACTAGGAGTATCTATTCATATACAGCAATCAAATCAAAATAAAATTGCAATTCAAACCCAAAACCAAACCCATTCTGATTCTAAGTGGTACAATACCCCAGGGAAGTGTTCAATAACAAGATATGATTATCATAATGAAGCTGATTGCATTAGCTACTTCCATCTAGGTTTCACTACTTTGCAAGAAAAAAGAAATGAACTTTCGAACATGTAAATCCTGCAGAACTGCTTGATGATCAAACCATCATAGCAAGCAGGAGGTGGATTGTGGGGCAGCAAGGAGTTGGTGAATATGGATAAGACAGTGTAGTGATTAACAGTGAAAAGGCCAAGCTTTCAATCGACTTACATTTCTGGTCTCTGTAGTTCGGTTCCTTCCAGATGCAATGACCTTTCCATCTCGAACAACCACACATCTGGTTAACCAAAGTTGAAAGAATAGAGTTATTAAATAAATGAAAATGCAATGAGCAAGCTCTGATTAGGTTACCGTAAACACTTATGAGTTCTACAAATTCTTATCAGAGCTTAGATCATGACAAATTAAACTAGCATTAAAGGTCATAGCTCACCCAACAGGTACCTCAAGGCACTCCAATGCATGTTTGGCCTGCCATAAAAGAACCACCACTATTGGAAAGAGAACTCATCCAAAATGCTGAACGGAACATTATATGAAAAGCCCATGAATGCCCTGAGAATCTTTATCCAATTCAATCACAATACCTGTTCTATCGCAAGCTCCATATATCTAAAAGTCTCAGAAGAACATCCACCTGCTCCAAGAGAATCCATCTATTAATGCCGACGGCCCTGAAAGAGTCAAATAAGATGGAGAAGAAACGAAAACCCAGTTAGCACGAAATTTGAAAATCCATCGATGCTATCTTTAACATAATCAGACATTATATCAAACACCTGGTGCGCGCAAAGTTTAAACCAGATCAGAATTTGCCACAACATTAATCAAACTCACCTCGAAAAGAAACACGGAGACTGGGATTTGATTATAATTTGTTTTATGATTAAAAACGTAACACGGCAACGTCGGCAGGAGAAAGACGAGAAAGATTTCGTTTTCTTAAGCTTGTTGATGGCGGATTACTGGCGACATCTAGATAAAGTTACCGTCAACTGCCTAAAATCTGCTGCTACTAGCTCGTATTCAAGATAATTAGTTTCTTAGTTCACCAAGATTCAGACTTTCGAACTTTTGACATAATCAAATGCAACTGCTTCACCTTCACGCTCTTCTTCCTTCTCACCATTCACACTTCTTTCATTTATTTTTACAATCATTTACACCATTTATCAGAACCTGGGAAGCCAACACTTAATGAAACTAAACCATTAAACGCCTGCCTGAGATTGATATACAGATGGAGAACAGATTCAGTGACTGCCCAAATGGACTTTGTGCTGAATTTGTACTATCATGCAACTAAACACTATCAGTTACATTCTGATTGAGAAAAGACGAAAATGGAATATAGCTAAAAAGCAAAAAAATATATAAGGTACAAAATTCACAATGAACCCACAGTTGCTGATTTAAGTTGTCTCCTCTGACTGCCTACCAAAACATGGTGGTTGGTGCTGTGACTGCTGTCGACCTGTTAAACCTTTCCCGATAATACATTTCCTTCACCTTTCCTTAAGCTAACTTCATTTTTTTGTTTTTCGTTCTTTGTCCTTTTCCAATTTTTTCCGTCTCCAGGCTTCAGATACTAACTCCATTTCTTTCCGTATACAGATACAAGAATGATTTAGATAACTAACTGTGATGGAGCTATAAGTCCTATACCTCATATTGGTGATTTGTGATTTAATGTATGACTACTCGAAGTAAGCCTGGCTGTGGTTCAGTGTAGTCAAGGCCCTCTTCTTCGAGTAGGTATCGCTGCACCGCAACAGGAAGTCTTGCTGGTGTCCGGGAACCCCTGGTGTGATGGCCCGTCCCCACGCATATGTAAACCTGCAGGCGTTGTTCTGCTGCGCTGTCTGTGCTTCTTAGAACACTCAGTTCATGCTTTAACATATGAATGGCTTCACTTACATGCAGCCCGTGAAGGTCAATCATCCGTTCTCGCACTCTACCATTCCCTTGAATCTCTAGTTCTACTGGATTCCTGGAGAAAATTTATACGCACAAGGCACCAGAACAAAATTAATTAGCTCAGAAGATTGAAAGATCACCATATTTCTAGAATGTGAAGCATGAAAATCATACAATAGAATTGAAAAATTCTGCTCCATACAACATACAAGGTCCTATAGTTCCTTTTAATCCAGATACAATAAGCAGTTATTTTACACACAAAGCAGAAGTTTTAAAGAGACAAGTGGAGGTATAAACCAAACTGTTTCATTTTCAAGCTGGACACAGCTTTCAGCCCTGGCAGAAATAAGAGAAGCAACAAGAACTGACAAACCTCTGGCGAAATATAGATTCCTGAGCTTTTCCATGTGCTGCTTTCATATGCATATTGTGCAGTTGCCCTTTTACACTCAATTCCTTTGCCAGAGCTTTGTTTCCAATGAGGTATGCTTGCCGTGCCTGTTTCAGCGATCATGTGTAATACATTTTCCTTCAACAAGAGTTCAATTATATATAACCATCAAATAATGATTAAGGATTGGACGAGGGCTTGTCTGAGTTGTCAGCATGCATACCCACTCAACTTGTTCCATAAGACACATCAATGCAGTACTAGCATCTTCCTTCTAGGGAAAGTATGCCTATGGTAAATTACATTTTCTATGGAGCATTTTTCTAGACTGCTGGTTAACATAGTTCAACACCTTGTTATTCTTACTTTAGTCTACAAGAAATTAGCTAATTCTTTACTGAGAGATCACAGAGCTCAGTATATTATTCAAGCTTGAGTATGTTAATTTTAAAGCATAGACTGAAATCCTCACCTAGAAACTTCTAATTGGAGGCCATACACCTCTAGTATGACTTCACAATTTGAGATCCCATTCAAGGTATCAAGATGAAGGTCAAAGGTGGAAGAAAAAAATAACAATCACAACCTAGATAAAGGAATCACCTGTTCAAAGTATGCATTGCGCAGGCGTGCATGATCACGAGCTTCTTCCCGCAGCTCAGAGTACATATTTGCTGCCAGCTCAAAAAAGTTAAAGCAGATATATGTCCAGAAGACATCACTCCCACAATTAAAAGCAGCATAAATGCAAATAACTTGTTGACTGAGGAACATTACCCACGGCTTCTCCTGTTTCAAGCCAGACAGGAGGTGCTCGAGCTGAACTGCGCAACCTATCAGCATAAACACCTCTACCATGTCCACTGTTATAAGCACTAGCTAATCCATGCGCACTTCTACTGGAGCCAACGGTGGAATTAGTAGAGCCATTTCTTTCATTCTTCCATGCTCCGGAATCCTGAGAAGCCAATTTTCTGACAGCTGAAGCAAAATCTCCAGAACCTCTAAATGGAAGCGAACCACTGGTCTTGAATAAGAGCATGCTATCTTTGTCTGAGGATATGTAAGGATTCCCAGTTTGCTGAATATCATCTCCAACATATTTTGAAGGACCGTTCTGAGTATCTGGCATAGTAAGTGAAGGAAAGTCCAGTGCATCGAGATTAGGAGCTGACAATGCCTTTGGGTTCATATTCTGATTGAGACCACCATCGACTTGAAGCTACAATCACGAACAATGCTTACATAATTGCCTAAATAGAATGGACAACTGCTGATAACATGCATATTATGAAAACAGTTTTAATTACTTGGGAGATGTGACAATTGCAGATCAACCACAGCACCCAACCCCTTCACAATGCCAATATTTATATATGTACATACATAGATCAGATGGTAAACTAGTTCATAATATTTGGAACAAAAGCAAAAAAAAAAAAAAAAGAATCAGCAAATTCATCACCAAAGGCCCTATAGCTTAGGCATTGGAGGTCATCCTGAATCACCTTAAGGCAGTCACCTCTTTTCTGCCAAATAAGGCAAAGGACGCATTGGTAATGGTAGCTACAGTTAGAAAAGAAAAATCCAATAGCTTAACTATTTTATCTGACTAAAAAGCTGTAGCATATCAGTTCAATGGCTGCCTCCTGAGTTGAATGACGGAACAGAGGATCGGCTGAAGCTTGAAATCTTACAGAGAAAATGCAAACTAAATTCTCTAAAGGAAATAAATTGTTAAAGCATCTCGTAAAATCTCAAAGCATCACTAATAATACAGATAATTACTTCGTTTCAAATAAATATCTTAAACATGTCATTCTTGAAAATCGCCATGTTAATTTCCACAGACAATTGGAAGAAAAGACAGTCCACATCTTGAAATAAAAGACTGTCCACATCTTGAAATTTTTACCAGCGGATACACTTCAAAGAAGATGGACCCGCTTCATTACCATAAGACTGCAAGTTTAAAAGAATGTTAAATAAGAGGAAACTAAGAAGTTTACCTCAAGCTGAGTGAGCATTTCAATAGTGAGATTTATGTCGCATCCACTTGCAAAATAAACTTCAGCGAGGCTTTCAGCAGCAAACCCTGGAAATTGTGATGCCAAAAACTCCAATGGGTTCACATCTGTATCATCCAACACTGCGCTATCACCCAAAAGACCATTCATCATCCCTTGTGTAGGATACCCAGCATATGGATGGAACTCCCCACCATTTCCAAGAAGCTGATCACTGGTAAGATTTTGCTTGTCCCAAGGCTTAGCTGAAAAACTCAGAATGTTGGTTGAAGCTGGATTTTCCACGTAAGAGGAAGTAGCATATCTTATTTTCTCACTGGAGTTGTTGCCATTAATATGGTGTGGAGAGGGTTGCTGTTTCTCAGTGAATACATATCCACTGCCTGAAGAAGCCGTAAAGTTTGGCACTTCAGTACCATCATGCAAAGACAAGCCTGTTAAAGAGATCCCACCTAGAGCTTGGGACTCATCTTCACCCATGACCTTAAAATCTGGGGTGATATCGTCAGGGAGCTGGTGACGCCAGTATTGATGAGCCTCATCGTCAGATGCATTAGAAACAGATGACTCTGATCGATCAAGCACTGCTTTACCTACGGTTCCAGACGAAGTAAACCTCGATGCCACATCAGAAAAACTTGTAGTACTTCCAGAAGGCAAAACTGGTGACCTGAGTGAAAAGGGAACAAACTCCGCAGCATTTGGGTTCAAAGTTGTCCCCTTGTTCAAAATGCTTAATTTGGAATCATTTAATTGAGAACCTTTCTTGGACAAGCTCATATCTTTACTCAAATGAACCCAAAAGAAAAAAAATCTACATTCATAAAAAACAAAATGACACAGAAAAACCTCGTCCTTAGGTAGGATTTATCCAAAGCCTGCAGGAGTATTTCATCCAATACAACTCATCAGTCAACAGACAAAAAGTACCATAATTCATGACACAATCACATATATAAAATCCATCCTAGCTAGAATGATCTTTAACAACCTTAGCTAAAAGCATGCATTTACTGACATAGCTGTCCAAAGATTTTGAAGCTAAATGCTGACATCGACCAGAACACAGTCACTTCAATCTCAAAACCTTAAATACGAGGTTTAGTGAGTCAATTCGCATTCCAGAACACAGTCACTTCAATCTCAAAACCTTAAATACGAGATTTAGTGAGTCAATTCGCATTTACGCACATCCAAATAAAACAAAAAAAGATTAATCACGTGTACCATATTAAAAATAAATAATCGTTCAAGATAATAAACCAGTACAAATTATAATACCAAATTTCACATAACCAGCTCCAGGCCAATCACTTATCAGCTTAAGAAGAGTGAAAATTACCTTCATGTTCTAAAGAAACAGTAAGAACTAACGACAAAAATCCTCGAAAAATATGTAATTCAGGAGAAGAAAACTGGAAGGACTAAAAAAAGAAACACAGGGATGTTTTTACTGAAACCTAAAAAGCTCCATCAAATACCCGAATTTCAAACAGAATAGCACCAAGTAAAGACAAACCTTAACCAGAAATTCAGATTACCCAGAATCGATTCACAAAAGATCTCAAAAATTCAACACCAAAAATCGAAACTTTACCCAGAAAAAGATCACTGGGCTGAACAAAACAACCAACAGAAGTACAAAAGGAATTGGAAATTTTAAAGGGAAAGAAAGACGGGGAAAAAAAAAAGATCTAGCCATCAGAAACACGGAGATTAGAGGGAATCTGCACATACTATACCTTTACAAAACAAATAAAACGGATCCATTAGCTGAACAAGATAAGGTACAGAGAGATCAGACAAGTGAGAAGAGTAATTAAAGGAATGAAAAATCGAAGTCGAATTATAGTAAAGCTTAAATCTTTTTAAGTTTTTTTATAAAAAATTTCCCTTTTTTGGGGATTGGAACTTCGCTTCGCTCTCTATCTATCCATCTACCGGTAGTATTTGAGGTCTCAGCTATAAAACTCTGCTTCTCCGTGTCCCTGCTTTTGTTAGAAATTTTTCTTTTTGTCTTATTACCAAATAACCAACACCACAAATTTGATATTTATAATTTAAAAAAACAATAAAGACTGACCCAAACCCAACACTAGATTTGACCTCTCAGTTTCTCTCTCTGTATCTCCACCCTCCGATCGAACTCTGATTATCAGTTCACTAATTAATTAATATTTAATATTTTTGTCACATAACTGTCATATGTTATGTATAAACTCTATTATTTTATTAATTAAGAAACAAATATTCTAAAATAATTATAAATGAAAATATATGAAAGAATATATAATTATTACTGTTATTGCTATTTCAATTATATATATTATTTAAAATAACTTAATATTTAAAAAACACAATCGGCGACGATTTTTCTTATTTTTTCCAACAAAGGCTGCTGGCGTACAGTTCTGATTGATAATAGACCTGACCTGGTTTTGGGAGTAAAGATTAAAGAGGTGTGTTTGGATTTCAATACTTAAATTAGTTTTAACAAAATATCGATTTATATTGTACACCGAACTTTATGGTTTGATTAGACCTTAACAAGTGAAAAAACGACTGTACTTTTCACACATAGCTGATTGGAACATTGTATATCTGTTGTCCGTGCAAGACATAGATCGTTGATTTTATTACATGATTAAATAACAAATATTTATAACATGATTAAATAACAAATAGCCCATTTCTTTTTGGTACTACTTGTTAGTCTCTTTGAATATGGAAAAATATGGCCTTTTCGATTGGTCATCTTTACCAATCTATAATATTTTGACCTATGCCTGCCGGATCTACGAGTCATCCCTATGGCATAGCCGAACAAATATTGGTCGTCGGTCTAAACAAGAGCATCTGATCAGATGGCACAAACCTCTTTCTAGGTTGGATTAAATTAAATATGGATGGAGCATGTAAGTGTTCCTCGTATTCAGCCACAGCAGGGGGCTTCTTACGTAATAATACAGGAGCTTGGCTTGGAGGCTTAAGCTAGAATCTGGGTTGGTGCTCCTCTGTATTTGCAGAACTCTGGGGAGTATATTCTAAGCTCACACTCGTTTGAAATATGAGTTATCGCCGGATCGAACTAGAAGTGGACTTCACAACGGTGCTGAATCTCCTGTTTTCCTCGGCTACCCGATCAAGGGCTCTCAATCTTATAATCATGGCCATCAATGAACTGTTTACTCGACACTGGACTGTTGTACATCGACATATCTATCGAGAGAGCAACAGATGTGCAGAATGGCTCGCGAATTTTGCATAACATTTCGACTTCGAAATCACTATCTTTAATACTACACCCTTTGGGTGCCATTCTATCCTTTTAGAGGATATGTCGAGGTTCTGTTTCCCTAGACTAATCATGTAATTGTATCGTCTTTCTTCCTTTTAATAATAATAATAATAACAAATAGCCTGGAATTAGGGAGATGTATATGTTGTTTAAAAGTTGTTCCAACTTATCTCATGTAGGTTTCACATAAATGTGTAAATGAGATAAGTTGAAACAGCAAAAGTGGAACAGGTGATCTGATCCCTGGAATAGGAAAGTGTATGTTGTTTCACTTTTGTTGTTTCAATGTTGTTCCAACTTATCTCCTTCATATTTTATGTAGGTCCCACAAAAATGTGTAGATAAAATAAGTTAGAACAACATTGGAACAACAAAAGTGAAACAAGTGATCTGATCTCCAAAATGGTGAGGTGTATGTTGTTCCACTTTTGTCATTCTAACGTTGTTAAAGACTGATAAATTAAATTGTTAGTCCAACTTAATTTCAAGTAAAAAAGGGCTAAAAATGTAATTTTAACTTTAAATTTTCTTCAAAATAATCTTAATATTTTTAAAACGTTCAAAAATAAATTTGATTGAATGGTAATTTTAATGTAATTAAAGATGTGACATTTTTATATATTTTAAATATTGTTGGTGAATATTCCTATAAAATCTCATCAACATATTTTAAAAACAAAATAATATTTTCTTTACACAAACGATGTCTTAGATTATAGATCCTATTTGAAGTCTCTATTAAACGAGAAAAGATTTGACAGTTTAAATTTCTAAAAAGCAAACTTTGAAAATTGATGTTTGTATACAAGAGAATGGCTTTTGTCTTGCTTGACAATAAGATTTATGATATTTTTAATAAATATATTCGACATCGTTAAAATTTTAATTAAGAGTTTATTTTAAAAATTTTAAAAATTTAAAAATTAAATTTAAAATAAAAATTATATTTTGATGAAAATTTTGATATGTAAACCACATTATTTGTCTAAAAATTGATTTAAAATTCTCTACATCTGGTCTCAAGTCTTTAACTGTCCAAATTTTTTATGTACAAGCAAGATTATTTAGGATTTAATCCAATTCACCTATAGTCTTATATCGACCTGAGTGGTGAAATTTAAACACTCTTCCTTTTCGGACAGCTGCATATGGTCACAGACCACTCACGTCCTACATGCTCTAGCTGGTACATTAAATATTATTGTGCGGAGTTGATCGTGTCCTCAATCGACCTGACAAAGTGATCCTCCTGAACCAAATTCTAACTGGACGGCGCATGTGCGGTCGGCTTTAGATGTTTATGGAATTTTAAACAATTATCGATGGGTTACACATGGACTTGCTTTTGGGTTAAAACCACTTGGACACGATAACGTTGAACTTTGACGGACAAGGTGCGAGTATGCATGGCAATGGGCTTGGCTTAAGTCCAATTCTGCAAGCTCGAGTTCGATCAGACTTGGACATATCAAAACTTGATCGCGTAAAATAAAATTTATTTTTTAAATTTTAAAAACTAAAAATAGCATTATTTTATTTAATGCCACATTGTTTTATGTGAAAAATTCGAACTTTATACCAGGTTGGACAAATTAACCCCGGTTTGACTTGAAATCAAAAATTTGTAGAAAGGTTTAAATTCAATTTGAAACATGATCAACTTAAATTGGA
Source organism: Erythroxylum guanchezii (assembly GCA_025629825.1). Lineage (NCBI taxonomy): Eukaryota > Viridiplantae > Streptophyta > Magnoliopsida > Malpighiales > Erythroxylaceae > Erythroxylum > Erythroxylum guanchezii. Next base: position 1,623,725 of record JAOTAX010000008.1, read on the forward strand.
TCTGTTGATTCTAGGTTGGACTAAGCCATATTGGACAGCCAATAAGTGCTAGTCTTGAGAAAAAGCCTAATGAAGGAAAATAATTTATTTTTAAAGAAAGTTAATAACATCGAATTTTTATAATTTGATATTTTATTTTAATTACCATATTTATGACATTATATTTTATATTCATAAATTTTAAATCAATGTTCTATTTTAAAATTTGATATTTCTAATATTACGTAATATACTTTTAATAAAAAAGGGTTTATAATTCCCATTTAAACAGTTTATATACTTAGGCCTTATTTGGTAAATAACTGATCAGATATTTCTTAGTTGATTGAGAGGTATTTGGCTGCTTGATCATGTCAAATAGTTGATAATCGTGTTTGGTAATTAGTTGATTGGGTTGGCAGATTGAACTCAATATGTTGTTTTTTAAAATGCTCTTATAAAGAATGTTTTAATCTAAACAGTTGAGAAATTAAATGACGAAAAGATGATTGTGTTCAAAAGTTATTATAAATTACTGAAGCTACCATCTTTTATTATTGATTTCTCTTCACCAAATTTCAACTTGATTAGTACGGAGAAAGAAAATAACAGTAACAGTAGTAGTAGTAATTAATTAATTAATTATTATTATTATTATTATTATTATTATTATTATTATTATTATTATTATTATTATTATTATTATTATTATTATATGTTCTACATTTTTATTACAATTATAAATTTTATTTTTGTGAAATTGGATATCTAAAATTTTGATCATGTCAAACAGTTGATAATCATGTTTGGTAACCAGCTGATTAGGTTGGCAGCTTGAACTCAATATGTTATTTTTTAAAATGCTCTTATGAAGAATGTTTTACTCCAACGGTTGAGAAATTAAAGGACGAAAAGATGATTGTGTTCAAAAGTTATTATAAATTACTGAAACTGCCATCTTTTGTTATTGCTTTCCCTTTACCAAATTTCACTTGATTAATACGGAGAAAGAAAATAACAGTAGTAGTAGTAGTAGTAGTAGTAGTAGTAGTAGTAGTAGTAGTAGTAGTAGTAGTAGTAGTATTAGTAGTAGTAGTAGTAGTAGTAGTAATTTATTATTATTATTATTGTTGTTGTTGTTGTTGTTGTTGTTGTTGTTGTTGTTGTTGTTGTTGTTGTTGTTGTTATTATTATTATTATTATTATTATTATTATATGTTCTATGTTTTTTTATTATAATTATAAAGTTAATTTTTGTGAAATTAGATATCTAAAATTTAAATTATTATGAGAATATTCAAATAAATACTAAAATACAATTAAGTGTGTCCTTGTAAGTCTTTTTTTAAGTCACGCCCTTATAAATCATTTTATACATAAACAGTTAATACTAAATAGTTAATTTTACCAAATATCTTTAAATAAATAATTGATGTTATCTATTAAACAAATCAACTGAAATAATATACTGTTAATTAACTGCTGATAGAATCACCTAACAACTACTATAATTCGTTTATTCTGGCCAGTTTTTTTTTTTTTTTTTGGTTAGCAAAGGCAAACACCTAAAAACTATTCACCTTTAGGATGAAACTTACTAGCCAACATCAACATCTCTCCCATCCCAAGCGGAGGAGATATCATAGTGTAGAACCCCATCGTTATACTATAAGCATGTTTCGCAATAAAGTCCGCACACTGATTTACTTCTCTTGGCATATATTGCATACTTTCTCTTCAGTTCCTGTCAAGAAGCTCCTTGATGTTTCGTAATACTTGCGTGTGTCCACCAGCATTTTCTCCATGTATCACCATGTTAATGACTATCTCATAATCGGATTCCAATATCACGTTTCTTATTCCATGCCACCATGTAAACCGCAATCCATGGTAAATTCCCAGAAGTTCAGTTTTAAGTGTAGATTCCCTCCCTATATTAACGGCAAAGCCCTTAATCCAGACGCCATTATGATCCCTCAACAGTCCCCCAACTGTAGTTGCTCCCGATCCTGTGATTGGGTTGACAACTCCATCTACTTTCATCTTCAGGCAACCACGCATGGGAGGCTGCCATTTCCTCTCTTTGTTCTGTTGTAGGCATATTTGGTTAAACAAATTTTGCTCACGAACTATGTTAATCTCATGAACTCTGGTTTGAATGTCTTTAACTTTTACTACTGGAATATGATTTTGAATATGAAAGAGCTGTTTGTTTCTCCAGTTCCATAATTGCCATATTGCAACTCCAAAACAGATTTCCCATCCCCCACTCTCCCAGATACCCCATTTATTTTCCAGATTGTGCTGTAGCCATTCGTTAAGGGGCAGTGAGAAAAACTCAGGCCAAAATTGCCTCTGCAACAGCTGATTCTATATCAGTTTTACCCATCGGCAATCCCCTAATATGTGAATTAGCGTCTCCCTATCCTCCTCACACCATGTGGATCGAGTATCTTGTATTACAGTCCTCCTAGCTAGTTTCCATCTTATAGGGAGACAATCCTTGGTTGGTAGCCACAAAAATAATTTGATCCTTTTCGGCACCTTCCACCTCTATATGTTATTCCACTCAATTATCCGTCCATTAACTTCCTCCTTCATTAAAATTTCATAGGCTAATTTAATTGAAAGCATGTCACAAGCTGAGTATTTCTAAAACGCTTCATCTGCACCATTTCCTAACAGCGGAGCGACCCTGAATTGAGGTTCAAGAGGACACTAGTCGGAAGTCGCAAAGAGAACATGCTCTAATTCGAGCTTCCATCCAAATGTACAGAGGCACTTACCGATTCGGGCAACATGTCCTCTGAAATAGCACCCGTCGTGTATGTCACCAGCGAATGTTCATTTATCGACCATCTGTCCAACCATAACCGAGCCAAGTTGCCATTACCCAATGTCCAATCCAATCCATCATACAGGTTCTCCCATATATCGCTGATTGCTTTCCAAAAAGGGCACCCTCTTTTCTTAATCCCAATCGAGACTACTTCCTTAAGTCCATACTTTGCTCGTATCGCCTTAACCCACAATTTATCAGGGTAATTAATCAACTGCAACCAAATTTCATAATAAAAGCTTTGTTCATTATGCGGAGATTCCAAATGCACAATCCTCCATTTTCTCTTTTGCGATATATATCCTCCTAAGCCACTAAGTGCCTCTTTCAATTGGTTGAGCATGCACCCCATATAAATTGTTGAACCTAATGCTCTATCTTGTCGTAGATTTAATACGACAACTTTGTTGTTTTCATGGTGAAGAAAGACAGACTTTGTAACATCGTCTTTGCTAATGTGACTCAGCTTGCAAACAACAGACCGTTTGCAAACCAACTCGAGTGTGTCTTTTGCACTTTCTCTAAGATGCCTTCATATGTTTTCTTTGTGACCCTACCACGAAGAATCGACATACCCAAGCGCCATCCTAGATTGTCAGTGTCCTAGAAACCTAGTCGATTGGCCAGGTATTTTTTGACCTATTTTCCTGCATTATGTGAGAAGTAGATAATTGTTTTTGCTCTATTAAATTTTTGCCCTGATTGGGAACAAAAATCTTCCACCACCTTCTTTACAACTCTAACTTGTTCTTGTGTAGCTTCCGCAAACAAAAGGAGATCGCCCACAAAAAGTAGATAGGAGATAGGAGGACTTCATCGATTAAATCAGAAAGGAGACCAACAATCGTGTTCCACAGCCTGTCCTATTTAGTGAGCCATGCGCTCGATATATAAGACAAAATGGTATAGTGACAAAGGATCACCATGCCGTATACCTCTCGTCGAAACAAAAGGTTTAGATGCTTCCCCATTAATTACAATTCTCATGCTAGACGATGTCATGCACTCCATTATCAATTTAGTTAACTCCTAGGGAATCCTAATTTGCTGTAATGTATCATGGATAAATTCCCACGATAGCATGTCGTATGTTTTCTCTCGGTCGACCTTGATCGCCATGTAACCTTTTCTCTCAGAGGTACACCGCATAGTGTGGATTACTTTTGAAGTAAGAATTATGTTGTCCGTAATTTATCTTCCAGGCACAAAGCTTGTTATGCTGGATCGAGAAGTGATGGAAGGATGCTCTTTAATCTATTAACAATAACCTTTGAGATTGTTTTATACAAACGTTGCAGAGACTAATGGGGCGAAATAATTGGATAGTATGTGCAATCTCTCTCTTCGGTGTAAGCACCAGAAGAGTTTCATTTAACTGACTTGGAAGTTTTTGAGTGTTAAAGGTTTCCCGCACTACCTCTACTAAGCCTACCACACTCCAACACCATTGGAAGAAAATGGGGCTTTCATCGGCTTCATGTTATATATGGCCCTCCTAATTTCCTCCTCATCCACTCTCTCTACCATCCCTTCCAACACCTGCATATCAATGTGAGGAAACCACGTGACACTATTTTTGAATTAGAAGTGGTTTGTTTGTGTGTGTATAGATCGGTAAAATAATCAACGATGTGTTGACGCATCTCCGGTTCTTTCAATATATGTCCTGAACCATCCTTAAGAAAATTCAATCTACTGGTTCTTTTACATTGAAGCGTCGTACAATAAAAAACGAAGGTATTTTTATATCCATTTGCTAGCCAATCTATCTGAGATTTTTGTTGCCAATAGACTTCTTCATGAGCTAGTATAAGGTTCGGATGCTTATTCAAATCTTCTTCTACCTAAACCAAGTTTGACATCTTATGCATGGCCAAAGCTCGTTGGACGCCTCCCAACCGCCACATTATTCTTGCTTTTCTTGTAAATATATTGCCAAAGGTGTCTACATTCCATCTTGAGACTTCTTCAACAAAAGAATTCATATTGGTGACAAAATCTTCAGGGACTAACCCAACATTGTTGGGAAGGCTCCTGAAACTCTGGTCCATCAACCATGGTGCTAGAAATTGGAACCTCCTCGTAGGCTTGCGTTGTGTCATGGTGTCCCCTGTGCATGTGAGAATGGGACAATAGTCCAAGCTCTCTCTCGGTAAATGTCTTACCTCAGTGTTTAGAAACCGCTCCACAAAAGATAAATTGCTTACTGCTTTATCCAGTCTCTCACGCACCATACCCCATTCCAGGCAAACTTTTGACCTTAAAAACCAAGATCGACCATTTATGGATTAAAAAACCATTCCTAAAAGTACCAGCAAGCTACCCTCCTCAATGAGCCCCTCGTTTTCTTCAATGCGTACAAAACGCAATTAAAATCTCCACTTATCAACCAAGGATTACTAATTTGAAGTCCTATTCTTAGAATATTTGGCCAAATACTTTAACAAACTTGAGGATTCGGACTATCATAAACTACTGTGAGATGAAAACTTTATTGTGGCTTCTCCACCAACAAATGAATATATTAGAAATTGTTTTCTAATATTTAAATGTTCAAATGGTCTTCCCAGAGGACCCATATACCATCGGTGAAACCGACAACTTCGATACAGTGTGAATTTGTAAATCCATTACGACGAATGACTTCATTCGCTTTTGCTCCCGAGACTCGGGGTTCCAATAAGGTAACAAGTTCCAAGTAATACATTTTGCAAACTTGTCAAAGAATCCTACAAAACATTGGGGATGCCGCCCCTTGGCAATTCCACATGATACATTTAAACTCCATAATATAACAATAAGATTTAAGACTCCATATCTAGAGTCTCCTTATTGCCGCGTTCAGCCTCCATAAGCGGAAATTCACTATCCTCTATATTACCGACAGATTCCCTCTCTTCCGCCATGTTCTCATTCTCAAAGTCCCCACGATCTATACCTCGTTGTTCTAAACAATGTCTTTGAGGAGGTGGATAACAATATAGGGGAACAATGTCCATGTCAACGCCATTCTGTATAATAGTGTCTGAGTGGTTATCAGGTCACTCACTAGAACTTGGGTGATCACGACAAAGTTGGGTTAAGGTCTCAGGTGGCTGTGTTAATAGTGGTAAGGTGATCATTGAATGTTTATAGGAGTTTAAAAAGGACTTGGATTTTTTGTTTTCAGGTTTGTTTGGGCAACTGTGGGCTTTTTGCCTAGAACAATATGCGCCTGTGTCGGAATTTGTGTAGGACTAGGGTGACTACTTCCTGAGGGATATTCCTGCAGACTGGGTACTTGAGGAGTTTGTGGGTGATGTTTCCAAGGAATATTCTTCTGAGCATAAGTAGTTTTTTTTAATTGTGTGATCTTTGCAGTTCCTTGGTAGAGGACTCTGGGATTTGATTTTCGTCAAGTATTGCCTCCCAAATCTCATTGTCAGGATTTGCTATCACCTCAAAACGGGACCCGTGTTTTCTTCCATCATTGGTACTCTTGGATAACGTCCCTTGACTGCCCGAGTTTGGCCTTGCCCAGCTATGACCCCTCTTCAAAGCAATCATCCACGGGCCATAGCTTGGTTTTACCGATTCGACCATCTCCTTCTGTTGTGTTTCCCTGTCATTTGTTCTAATAGGCTCCGTAGAAACCGTTTACAAATGGCTCGACATCTCCTCCTGTTGTGTGGTCTCTGTGCAAACATTAGATAAGTGCCCATATTTCCCACATATAAAACATATAGTAGGTAGACCTTCATACTCCACCTGAGTACAAACATCATCCACCATTATTTGTGACATTAAAGGTTTACTAAGGTTAATTTTAGCAACCATTCTCACATATTTTCCCTAGATGCATTTTCAGTAGAGTAATCGATCTTTATGACATGGCTAAGTTGTAAAATTTGCCAGAGAAGTTGTATGTTTAGAGAAGAGAATGACCCGCACACAAATCATGTGCAGGTTCTCACTATTTATAGATTGTGTATATACTATAGTACAAACTTGCTATACATGCAGTAAAACTAGGAACAGAAAAACTGAAACAAGAAATATGCGCCACTATCTAAGTGAAACCTAAAGAATAGGGATTACCACAACTAAGTCAAAGATTTAACAAACAATTAGTAACTTAAAACTTCCAATAGCCTCCCTCAATCTAATCTAACTGAACACCAATTCATATTGTGCCGCAACTCTGAAAATTGTCGAACTGGAAGGGGCTTTGTAAAAATATCGGCAATTTGATCCTGGGACGATATGAATTGAACCTCTAATGCTTTTGCTGCCACTCTTTCTCTCACAAAATGAAAGTCAACTTCTATATGCTTTGTTTTTGCATGAAACACTGGATTTGCAGGGAGATACGTTGCCCCCAGATTATCGCACCACAAACAAGGTGGTCTGATCTGATAAACTCCTAATTCACCAAGTATAGATTGAACCCAATTTAATTATGCAGTAGCATTGGCCAAAGCCTTGTATTTTGATTCGGTACTGGATTTAGAGATTGTAAATTGCTTCCTAGAGCTCTAAGATATCAAGTTTGGGCTAAAAAATATAGCAAAGCCTCCGGTTGATCTTCTGTCTTTAGCACAGCCTGCCCAATCCGCATCCGAAAAGGCACTATGCAGTGTTGAATTTGACTTTCAAATAGTTAAACCAACATCATTTGTATGCTTCAAATACCTTAATATCCTCTTCACAGCAATCCAATGTATCTTTGTTGGACAATGCAAGTACTGACACACCTTGTTTACTGCATAAGAAATGTCAAGACGAGTGAGTGTCAGGTATTGTAAGGTTCCAACAGTGCTTCGATATTTGAAAGCTTCATCTTCATCCAAGGCTTCTCCTTGATCTTTCTGCAATCTCTATGAAGTAATCATTGGAGTGTTCACTAACTTGCAATTACTCCTGCCAATCTTTTGCAAAATTTCATTAATATATTTTTTATGAGTCAAAATGATTCCTCCCTAACTGTAATTAACTTATATTCCTAAGAAATAATGAAACTTTCCCAAATCTTTAACTACAAATTCAGACTTCAGCTTTTGTAGTAGAGTGCTTGTAAACTGATATGAGGAGCTAACGACAATTATATTGTCTACATAAATGAGCATATAAGCTGTAATTCCATCTTTATTGTAGACAAACAATGAGACATCTGCCTTTGATGAGACAAAACCCAATTTCTTGCAGTTTGCTACTGAGTCTTGAATGCCAAGCTCAAGGAGTCTGTTTCAACCCATACAATGCCTTATTCAACCTGTAGACATATTTAGGGCGCTTCTTGTCCTCAAACCCAAGTGGTTGAGCCATGTATACTTCTTCTTCAAGAATACCATGCAAGAAAGCATTTTGTATGTCCAATTTCCTCAAGTTCCATCCTCTCAACACTTCTATAGATAAAACAAGTCTGATAGTTGATGGTTTAACCAAAGGGCTGAAAGTATCCTCATAGTCTATTCCATATTGTTGTTTGAACCCCTTTGCAACTAACCTGGCTTTATATCTGTCAATGCTTCCATCTGTTTTTCTCTTCAACTTGAATACCCATTTACACCCGACAACATTCTGACCAGAACAATGTGGAACCAATGACCATGTTTTATTCTGAGAAAGAGCCTTCATTTCATCATGCATAGCTGCCTTCCAATTATCATCTTGTAGTGTTGTAGTATAATCAAGAGGTTCAGTTCACAAATGGTACTGTTCGATAACTGAATATTATCTTAGAGCCTAGTTTGCATCTAATGTCTGGTCACTGGATTATTTCTTTACTGAAGTTGAGAATCCTCGGCAGTAACACTTGATAATACATCCCCTTGCTAAGGATTCTCTGCAAAATTAAGATGAGTTTGCACAAAAACAGGATGATAATTACCATTTTGGTCACTGGAAGAAGATGTGGAATTGTTGATAGTTGAAGGAGAAGTATGTTGAATTGATACAAAAAGAAGGACAACAGAAGGTTCAAGAGGACTAGTGGAAGGAAGAGTAGAATTGATTTTGTCAGTAGGGAAAGGAAATTTAAATTCATCAAAAGCGATATCACGAGATATATAAACTTGTCCAAAGCCACGATGAAGACATTTATAGCCTTTAAGCATGTTGTTGTACCCAATAAACACACACTCTTGAGAACGAAATTGTAGTTTGTGAGCATTATATGGACGAAGATTGGGCCAACAAGCACACCCAAATGTCCGAAGAAAATTGTAATTTGGCTTGGAACCAAAAAGCCTTTCAAGAGGTGTGTTAAAATTGATTATTTTACTGGGAAGTCGATTGATAAGAAAGCAAGAAGTTAAAAAGGCCTCATCCCAAAAATGCTCTGGCATTGATGTTTGTGACAAGAAAGCAAGTCCTACTTCAACAATATGTCGATGTTTACGCTCGGCCGCACTGTTTTGTTGATGGGTATAAGGACAGGAAATGCCCTGAATATGTCTGCAAGTTGAATAAGGTATTGTATGGGTTGAAACAGGCTCCTCGAGCTTGGCATTCAAGACTCAGCAGCAAACTGCAAGAAATTGGGTTTGTGTCATCAAAGGCAGATGTCTCATTGTTTATCTACAATAAACATGAAAGTACATCTTATATGCTCATTTATGTAGACGATATAATTATCGTTAGCTCCTCAGATCAGTTCACAAGCACTCTACTACAAAAGCTGAAGTTCGAAGTTGCAGTTAAAGATTCGGGAAAGCTTCATTATTTCTTGGGAATACAAGTTAATTACAGTCAGGGAGGCGTCATTTTGACTCAGAAAAAATATATGTTCACTTGCTGAATTATGAAATGAGGATGGAACATCACAATAGCACTTTTCAGGTCATTGGACGTTTAACAAACAACATGACAAGAGGAAGAGGTCGAAACATGCCAAGAGGCAGAGGTAATTTCCAGAGAAGGAACAATAACCAATTTCAGTCTGACAGTAGCAACTATGGTCAGAACAAGAACAGGCCGATATGTCAAGTGTGTGGAAATCCAGGACATGTAGCATTGAAGTGCTACCATCGATTTGATCATTCAATCCAAGCTCTGATACCATGTAAAATTTGCTAGAGAAGTTGTATGTTCAGAGAAGAGAATGGCCTACGCACAAATCACTTGCAAGTTTTCACTATTTATAGGTTGTCTATATACTACAATACAAACTTGCTATAAATGCAGTAAAACTTCGAAAAGGAAAACTAAAACAGGAAATATGCGCCACTATCTAACTGAAACCTAAAGACTAGGGATTACCACAACTAAGTCAAAGATTTAACAAACAACTAGTAACTCAAAACTTCCAATACAAGCAACTTGCCAATCTTTCGAAGAATGCCTTTATGATAATACTTCAGGGGGATTCTTGGAAGCCTTACCTAGGCAATAACATTTTGTATAACGTCTCCTCACCCCTGAACTCCGATGTCCACGATTGAATGGTAAGATAATGTCCAAAGATGGTCCAAAGCAGTGTTTTGAATTTCGTACCGTACCGGCCGGTACCGGCCGGTACGTTCCGTTCCGGTCGGAAACCGGTACCGGTACGGG
>JAOTAX010000008.1:1634175-1666738 GCA_025629825.1 Erythroxylum guanchezii
TTAGGGACTATTTCATAAATTTAAAAAGTTTTCCGAAACGGTACCCGGTACCAACCGGTACCGGTACAGTTCCGTTCCAGAGCTCAATCCGGTACCGAATCCGGTACGGTATTCATAACATTGGTCCAAAGGCCTCCCGATAATACCAACTACAAATATGTGCCTCTGTTAAATTTAATCAGATAGAAATCATTTACGTGATCAATTACCTTGAAATCTCTCACGGTTTTGCAAAGCGCCTATAGTTTGGAGCATAGTGCCAAGTAATCAATTCGGCGACCCAGTAACTTCACAATAATGGTGTTTCTCTATGGTGTTTCCAGTGGACCGTGTATCTTTGCAGAAAACTGGATTGATGGAATAAACCCTTCGTTGTTAATTGTTACATCCTCGTCCATCAACTCTATATCGGCTCATCGTTGGTTTGAATGTTTTTGTCTTGAAAACTTGTCTGTAGAGGCGTATGACGAAAGGATCTTGGAAGGGGATTGTCTTCATCCTCACCTTGTGTCCGGAAGCGTTTCTTCTTAGTGTTCTGATCATCCTCTGGCAAAGGAGTCGACTCTGTAGTAAAAAAGAAAAGTGGGTTGCGTATTTTTTATTCTATGAAATTGTATGTTTAAATATTACTACTTGTTATAAAAGATTAGTCGTTTAAAATATTTATTGAACAATGATTTTTTAAATTCAGTGTTAACTATGCTAAAATAATAACATAAGCCAATATTATTATAAAAATATCAAATTAAGGTCATAATTTTTAAAATATAATAGTTAAAGAAATTAAATTACATTTAAACATACAAAAAACGTTTTCTTTGATCAATCATACATTCAAATGGTGATGATCACTTCCACTTTGCAACTTCTCGGGCTTTTAGGTTCCGGTGCGAAATCCGGATCCAAACCCGTATGAGTAGATAATGAACGGGGGCAACGAAAGTCCCACGTGGCCACCATCATCGGCGATTCAATAAAAACAAAGATCTTATTATTAAGGCAAAGCACGCGCACGTCACGCTAATTAGATTCTGCTCACGCGCGATTTCAATCACGTCACCACGCGCTGCGATGATGACGCAACCTCTAAGTCCAGTGACTTGGAAGACCCGCAAAGGGAGAGGAGGAAGTAACTGTCATTAACAGCTGGCAGGAGTCGTACTCAACTTGTGCCCGGTATTGAAGAGCCGTAATCAACTGCATAAACGCCCATTGCATCAGTACAGTATCCGAACCATTGTCGTGCAGGGGTACGAACCAAACTAGTGATGGAACGTAAACGGCTTTGATGATGGCCTTTGATTACCCCAAAAACGAAAAAACGTTCTGGAACTGTGGGACCCATTTCCGCCAGCTCAAGAAGAGGCTGACGTGGAAGCAATCACCTTATACTCAGAGTCCAAACCGCCAATGATTGAGATTTTCTTTTTTCTTTTTTCTTTTTTTTTTCCTTCTCTTAGATAGGAAATATAATGCTCTCTGCTCTGTATCTTTAACACGTCACAAACACAAACGAGTGTTCGTTGAAATTCTGACATGTCTAAGGTTGTTAAAGAACAGACAGTAGAAGAAAGAGAGTGGGAGAAGGAGAGATAGTGTTGTTTTTAAAAATTGTTTTGGGTGATTTGAAATTTTGTGATTATAGTCATCAACGAATCATTAAAGGAAAAGATATCAACTTAGATCCTCCGTATTTGAATCAACTGTTGTTATTTGGGGGATTGTTTCCGAATTCGTTTCGGTTAGGGTTTTTAGTGATGGCCACGACGACGGTGCTGTCAAAGGATGCGAAAGCCGGAGGAGCGCAGTCGGAGGTGGAGTTCGCTAAATGCGAGTGCTGCGGTCTCACAGAGGAGTGCACACCCGAGTACATTGCTCATGTTCGCGACATGCACGGAGGTCGTTGGATTTGCGGGCTCTGCGCCGAGGCGGTGCAAGACGAGACGCGACGGTCTAAGCGGGACATCACGGCCGAGCAGGCGTTGAAGCTGCACATGAAATTCTGCCAGCAGTTCATTTCGTCCAGGCCTCCGACGAATCCGACGGAAGATTTAATCTCGGCCATGAAGCAACTCCTCCGGCGAACTCTGGACTCTCCGAGGAAGAGGAAGGGCTCGGTGTTCCCGACGTCTTCGACGACTTCGCATAGCGAAGACTAAGATAGTTGAAGCCAACATTAACAGGCGACATACCGGAAAAGCGATAATCAATAAGCGACAGAGTGAGTTGACAAGTGCTTTCTTTAGCAATGCAGCTCCGTTAATTAGTGTTTTAATTTCCTTAATCTTTATCAATCTCTCTATAGCTTTAGTTAATCCTTCGATTCATTAGTACTGTTAACCAACTTCTATTTCCCAATGGGACTTAAAATGGAGACGTTTTAGTCAGTTTTTCGTGCCAATAACGAGTAATTGTGACTTGGATTGGAACCAGACACCAACCCAAGTACTGTCGGTCCGGCATTGTCTTGTCCCGCCAATTTCGTGTTGTATATGTAATGTAACAGTTTGCATGGAATTCAATTGGGGTAAAATCAAGAGCAGGCCTGAAAAAAAGCTGAGTGGTTTATTCATTACACCAAAAAGGTGTTGAAAAGGGTCCCCAGAAATTGGTGCAGAACAAAATATCTTAACTTGTTGGGGGTCCATTGATACGGATCCCTATGATGAATATGGCAGTGTTTTGTCATAAATTACACGCCTATCCCAAATGTGGGTTGGAACTTCCATCACTGAAAGGACCAGGTGCCAACTCGTAGGATCCAGATTTGTAAAGATTCAATTCATCGGATCTACTTCTGTCTTCAAAGTTTGCAATACTTACTGCATATTACTTGAGATGTTTAAGGTCTGTAGTTACTTGGAAAGGTGGGTTTGGCCAGGAGACATAGCATTAAGCATGTGAAGTCTAGTGTCCTCTTGCACATTATGAACGTGAATACTACTCTTTTATTCTTACATGTACCAGAACCTTGTCAGGCTACTGTACTAGAATCTAGAAACAGTAACAGTAAAATGGAGGTGGTTTAGATAGAGGTTGAATATGTAATAATCAAACGAGTAGTTAAACCAAACCCCAATTGCTCCACTAGTGCCTAGTTTTAGACTTTTGACGTGAGAAAACTTGGGTTCTTTCTCCTAACTAAAATTGGATGTTAATGTACTTTACTTCCCTGGTTAGGATAGGAATGTTCGCAGCTCTTTTTTTCTTTTTTTTTGGGTTTATGTTGGTATTGACAGGATGATGATTGATGCGAAGTTTACCGCTTGTAGGTTCACTGTTTTACATTAACTGAAACTTACTAGCTACAGGAGTATGTTCTTTTCTATATATACCCGGACAGAGTTTAGTTAAAGTATTGCTGGAATCTACCTAACATAATTGGAGTACGGTAAACCAAATAGGCTTAAGCCTAGAGACTTATGAATAAGCTTTTAACAATTATAATTTAAAGTTAATTGAATTATGAGTCACATGTTATTTTTAAAATATAATTTTTAAAGTGATCTTAATTGATTAATTAAAATGATATTATTTTATCTAAATTTAATAAAATACTCTGTTATTATATAAACAATTATTAAATTCAATTATTTATATAATAAAACGACTTAATTTAATTTAATTTAAAATTTGAAAGGATTGCAAACCTTTAGAACATAATTAATTTTAATTACTCGTGAATTAAAAATAGATTACTTCAAATCAAGTATAATTAATCATGAATTTGTATTTTTTTAATCATCTAAACTCATAATTGTGATTACAGGTGGAACTTTGTTTTCATGTTTTGCTTTATTTAAATGATGGGCTTTCTTTACGGAACATGGATTTTACCCCTATCTCTCTCTCTCTCTATATATATAAACGAAGGAGTTTCAATTACGCGATGAATAAGTAATTAGCTTTTTTCTCTAACCGTTGAAAAATCCAAAGGACAAAATTTTCAGCCATTTCTAAGAAAATCAAAAATTAAAAAAATAAACGCACAAATATAAATCAATAACTAAATTTGATGGCCTTCACTTAATTATTTTACTAATGACGATAATTTTATACAAGATTTTACTGAATAGACATTACTCAACCCTTGACAATATCCTTTATCCTCACAATCTGTTAAAAAATTTCACATCTAATAATACGACCGTCTCGTACTAATCTCAACAAAAAATTTTCTCAAACAATATTTAACAAAAGAACAATAAACGAATAACTCAAGTGATTAAAATAATTAGGAACAAAAATGAATACACTTGAAATAGAAAAAGAATAACTTCCCAATGTTTTCAGCTCTTCCAAAAATAAATTTGGCAGTTGTTCACTGATTATACTATCGTAGTTAGTCCAAAAAATATATCAGCTCCCAAGTTTCAATCTACGTTAGAGAATTAAAGAAAATATCATGTTGATTCACATAAACACTAATACAAAGTTACAACTGCACCAATAACATATTCACCAGACAAAGTATATACAACCCAGAAGGAAATCAAATGACGAACATTACTGCTTAAGATAGAGTTGTACACACACTACATGCAACCAAGAAGTCACACATACCCAATCTGCTGATATCTTGCAATATTCTGCACTTTATTACAACGTGATCTACACATTCACGCAGGAGCATATGCAACAATCTCACAATGTTCTTCAATCAACAAACATGATCCAAATACTATTCTATTAAAGATAGACTTCTTTGCCACTTCAACTCTTATCCAAAAGTTCAATTCAAATAAGAAGTATTATTTGGTTACATCTCATCTTAATTTAGTTTTTTATCCATTATCTCAAAGATCCAATAATAAAATATGTCAAATTTTAAATAATAAAATATATAATAAATATCTTAACACACGTAATCACTAATTTTATTATTAATTGATAATTTGTAAGTCATATTCTATAATATAGCTTGAGATGGAACGAAATAGGAGAGAAAAAAAAGAGAGATAAGATTGTGCAACAATATTTACTCATTATTTTATTCTTTATAGATTTATTTCTTATAACAAAGTAGTAGTTAGAGATTTCAAGCGCCTGCTTGAAAGTAATGCTTTCAAAATCAAACAAAAAGTTAAACCAAACTAACAAGTTTTTAACAACAAAATTTTATTAAACTAAATTAAATTAAAAATTAAACTAAAAAATCAACCAATTAAAAAATCTTACCAATTGAAGTTACGAGTTTATTTTTAAAACATTGCTTAAAAGTCCCAAGTTACCTTTGAATCTATTATTCATTAATCGGATTGAGTTTATTTTATTGCTTGAATTAAAAATAAACAATTTTATAAAACACATACACTTGCAATATTTTATGGTTAATTACCAATAGAAGTCCAAATTTTTTATTATAGCCTGAAATTTAAAAACTAACAATAAAATATCAAAACTTTCAATTTTTTTTAATTCTAGCCTGAACTTCAAAAAGTAGCAATAAAATACTAAAACTTTCAAATTTTTTCAATTATAACCCAATGTTAGTGTTTGTTTGTTGGTGTGACTTATCACTTGTTTCAAAAACCTTAAATATTAATACAAGTCAGCCAAAATTAATACAACAAGTGAAGATTGATGGAATGATGTTATTTAATCACGTAATTAAAATGATATTATTATTTAAAAATGATATAAATCAGATTAAGCAGTCCAGACGACTTTGCACTTTGATTTTAGTTTTTTTTTCATTTTTAGTTTGTTTTTTCTACGCTTTCATCATTCGATTTTCAGATTACATAGTCCTGACTCCCTCATACTAAGAACATCAGGAGAACGAATTAAAAACGAAAAACTTACTGATGTAGTATGCCGTAATGTTAGAGTAGTTTAGAAAGCAAAATAATAAACAGAAAACAAATAATTAAGAGTATCGAAAAAACAACAGATAATGTCAAAGTTATTTTATTGTCACTTTTATAAGTTTGAGCTAAAATTAAAAAATTAAATATTTTATTACTATTTTTTTAAGTTTAGATTATAATTAAAAATTTCTTAAAAATATGGAGAAAGTTTGATATTTTATTTAATGTATATGGTCGGAAACTAGGCTGTCGCCTTCATGGCGTGGAGGCAACGTTTTAGGCAAGGGATTGGCTAGGGTCAAGTGGAATAAGCAGGACAAAATTTGATTGCTTGTACTACATCACTGGACTTTGAATCATCTGCTCACCGTTATTTTTATTTTCATTTTATTTTTTATAAAAAATAATAAGCCATATTTTATTATTTATGATAATAAGTCTCTGGCGTTGCCCTTCCTGCCCTTGACCATTTTCCTTTATATTAATAGAGGACAATTTCGTAATTGCAGGAAATCGCAAATACTCACCAACTCAAGGACAATTTCGTAATTCAGTATCTAACGTACTATTCAACAAGGCGTACTTTCTTTCTCGTCCAACACTGTACTAAGAAGTTCTTCTAAGTTGCATCGTCGCCGTTAACGTAACGTTACTATACAATTTATATTCTGATCTCATCCAATTCAAGTCAATCTTTCTCTCTCTAAAGAGCGCGTTTAGTGGTCATATCCTACTTTCTCTCTCTAGAACTCACCACGATGATGCACATGACCTTTTACTGGGGCCTTCAGGTGACTCTCCTGGTCGACGCGTGGCGGACCACCTCGTGGCTCGATTACTCTCTCACCCTGCTCGCCTGCGTGGTCGCCGGAGCCTTTTACCAGTTCTTGGAGGATCTCCGCACAAGGCTGAAGATCGCCGCTTCCGGCGGAGGTCAGGCGATATCGAGTGCGATACCGCCCACGGAAGAACCATTGTTGCAGACGAAGCTCTCCGGCCGCAAGTTCTCGGGTCCGAGAGTCGCCGGAGCCCTGCTTTTCGGGCTCAACTCGGCTATCGGGTATTTGTTGATGCTTGCTGTGATGTCGTTTAATGGAGGGGTGTTTCTGGCTGTGGTTGCGGGGTTGGCAATCGGGTACTTTTGGTTTAGGAGCCAAGAGGAAAGATTGGCGCTCGTCGATAATCCGTGTGCTTGTGCGTAAAGACGAGTATATACGTACTTTGTTGATGGTTGTACACAGACCGTTTCAGTTCTTTGTTTTGTTTCTAATATAGTAATATATGTGGTTGATCACTTGATTGGAGGAAATATCCAATATGGTGCTGGATCGGTTTCTCTTCTGTGGTTTGTCAGAAAGAGGGTTTTGTCTGTGTTCTCTGTTTTTGTGCTTTAGCTTCGCACTCTATGACCTATAAGGCATGGCATTTTATTCGTACCTAGTTAGATTCTGAACTCAGAGTAGGTATCTAACTACCTATATCGAACCCAAAGTACTGGACTTGCGGTAAGTTTTGACTTCACTGTAAAAGCTGGCGTGACAGAGTGAATTAGTCATCTTATCTGATAAGGCAGATTTAGAAGATGTTAATCGTGTAATAAAGCATATAAAAGAGGAGAAGCCGAGCAGGTGTTGAAAATTTTCTCCAGCCTTTCTTTGGTTTGATATGTAGTAGGAAAATACGGTTTTGATTAAGATGGTAGGTAGGTGAACCTCTTAGAGGCTATATAAGTTAATGTTAGGTTCCAGTCTATTCTGAAACAGAGGACTAGGTGAGTATCTTGGATATGTAAAAGAAATTTTAGACCTCCTACCACCAACTTTCCCTACCATTTGAACAAAAATTGCAGAAGAATCTTAGCAGTGTAATGCTAGTCTTGTATTATGATTTGAGCCCTGCTACTTCTTCTTCACTAGTATTAACAAACCTTGTATATTATTGAGCTAATCATTACAGGTATAACTTGCTATATGCACTCTGTTTAATGAAAACTTTCCAAGATTGCAAAAACAGAGATAATGATGTTCATATATATGTAACGTCATGAATCTCTAATGTCTGTCTCTGTCCATTTCTGTGATTGTTGGCAGAACTTGAACCGTTTTCAATGTTCCATTAAAGGGCAGAATCCAAACTCGCCACCAACGGTCTAGGAAGAAGCATGATTCGGTGTCTCAAACCATGAAGTTTGTGCCAGTACTTACGACCTCCTTCCTTATCACTTTCACCTTTCATTCCCTTTCTTCCGCAGCTTTTCTCGCTGATGATATCGTCTGGTATGTACACAAATGGTCCACATTCATAAAATTCTGGAAGCGACTCCAAGATCCTGACTACATCATTCATGGTGGGTCTAGGCTTTGGATGGTGGCTCAAGCACTTGTACGCTAAAGCAGCCACATTTTGAGCTCCTTTAAAGGGAAATTGCCCTTCAAGTCTAGGATCTATAAACCTATCAATCTTGTTATGGTCCTTCAAGAGAGGTCTTGCCCATTCTACAAGGCTCTGTGACCGACCTGCACGGCTTTCCTCTATCGAACGTCTACCTGTTAACAACTCCAGGAGAACAACCCCAAAGCTGTACACGTCACTCATAGTTGTTAAGCGACCTGGATTGGAATCAGGACAGTGAATAGAATCAGGTTCTTGCATGCATTTTCCTGAAACCTCATAATAGGTGTCAGATTTGAATACAGTACCAGTCATGACATACTCAGGAGCAGCATAACCTTTTGTGCCCATTACACGAGTCGTTATATGCGTTTCTTCTCCCTCAGGACCATCCTTGGCAAGTCCAAAGTCTGAGAGTTTAGCTGTGTAATCCTGCAAGGAAAGAGCAAATGAACAAATAGTCTCTAGCTATTGCGTTAGATTATAGGTTCGAGAAGGGGGCTCACCGAGTCCAACAAGATGTTTGAAGATTTGAAATCGCGGTATATAACAGGTTTATCTGTTTGATGGAGGAAAGCTAGTCCCTTGGCCGCTCCAAGCGCAATTTTCATCCTAGTTTGCCATGGCAATGCAACAGAGTATCCTGCAAAATACTATCAGATGACTCAACAGAAAGAACATAGTCGAAACCCGAAATTTGCTGTGTTAAAGCACAAGTATAACATACTTCTGAACAGCTGATTCTCTAAGCTGCCTCTCGGCATGTACTCGTACACTAGGAGTCTTTGCTCTTCCTCCCAGCAATATCCAATCAACTTAACAAGATTTTCATGTCTCAGTTGTCCAAGAAAGATTATCTCTGCCTGCAACAGACACCATAGATGATCCAGGGTCAGACGATGAAGTCCAGAATGGTTCTGAAAAAGCAGATGTTATAAAAACTGGCAAACTCAAGATCGAAAATGAAACTAACCATCCACTCTTGGTGCCCTTGCAAGCCATCTAAATCCAGTAACTTGACGGCCACAGGCTGAGCCTCCAGTCCAGGCCTAAGCTTGTCGTCTACAAACCCCTTATAAACCGGTCCGAACCCACCTTCACCAAGAAAATTACTCCTCGAGAAATTCTGGGTTAAGATTCTTAGCTCTGCAAAAGTGAAGACCTGCAATTTTGAGCCGACGAAAGAGTTCGATATATCCTCAACAGAGAGTGGCAAACTGGGATTGCTGAGATCAGAAAGGGACAGCCTTCTTAAAGAACTATGCTTTGAGACATGATCTTCACATTCAGGCAATGCGCTAGTCTTGTAACAGCTTGTGATTGGGACGATACATTTCCAAGTAGCCTTCTTCATGGTCATCTTTGTATGACCAGCAGAAACTCAATATCTGGTCTTTACAGGTCTATAACATCGAATCGCAGAAAACATATTATGTGCCCTTCAATGACAAAAAACAGAAAACAGAGGTGAATAGAGGAGATCAACTTGAAGCAAGGTCCTTTATTTTGCCTCACTCACCTACTGGCCCTGAAACATTTACATATGTATAAATAGACGAGAACCCGAGATGGCTGCAAATAATAGCTTATTATTTCCTGAAAAAAAAATTATTTTTCCATAATTACGAAGTCTAGCACTTAGTCTTTGTATTAGTTAGGGAGAGAGGAATTAGCACGCTCTTTGACTTTTTACGTCAATTGATTACGGACAAGCCAAGTAATACCACTACTTGCTCTCCCTTAGCTGTTATGAATCGATTCAAGTATTCAAAGCCTTAAATCTTTAGTATTATAAGGCTTCTTAAAAATTAAATGTATATAATTTAGAAGAAAATAATTAATAAAGCAATTTATATATAGTATTCACCTTTTTATTTATGAATTTATTAATTAATATGTGTCTACAAATAATTAAAATTCAATCTCTTGGTTTATATCTTTTATTTTTAGAAATGTATAACAAATTTTATTACTCCAATCAACAAATTTATAAAATAGTTTCTAATTAATTTGAATTATTAAAGGCAATATTATGTTTTTATCATTTTATTTAAATTGAAAAACCAATCTGATTTAGTCGATTTAACTTAAAAACTTCAAACTCATCAACTTTTCAATTCAAATATTAACTTTTTATTAGATTTATTTTAGTAAAATTCGATAAGTTTATTAATTAATTGACCATTTTTTACAAACTAATAGACTTTTATAAACTAAAATAACCAACTAATTTTCATTTCAGAATATTATTTTTCAACCAAACTTATAAATAAAAATAGTCACTTTCAATAATATTTAAATTTTTTAATTTGATTTTATCTTTAATTAATTTCATAACAATTTAATATTAGTTGAATTTAACCTTATCTTATGATTTAACCTCTGATTGGATGTTTAAAATGTCTTAATTAAGAACATAGACAAGGCATAATACCACGGGCTTGTATCCAAGTTGGCGGTACCTAACCAGAAAAGATAAATAAAAAACTTATCTTTTCGTTTGATGTTGGTAACAGCTGGGGAGGGCGTCAGGGTCCTAAGTTCATTTCAACAACTTTTGACCTCATCATTGCTCCAGCCTCCAGGGGAATCATAAACAGAACCATGTATATGTGCCTGCAAATTGATTAATGTAATATACGAAATTAATTAAATATCGAATCTTCGGTTTCCTGGAAGGTCACAGAGAGTGCTAAATGTGTTTATGATTTATCCAAAATTCTAATCATTGGTAAACCAACATGTTCTCTTCTCCTAGCATAAAATAAGACAAAGACTTAGAATGCTGTCGCTGAGATGGAAAGCACCTCATAGCTGTAAAATTATATTAAATTCCACGTGTTGTTGATTTAGCAAGAATATCTACCACAGCCAACTTCAAGGAATGTTACTATACATGTTCTAATTTGGTGTCTCCAAGTTTTGATCTTTACAAGGAGGAAGGAATTGTATAATAATTGACAAAAAATTTATAAAGTAAATTCCTTTGAAAAACACATAATTTAATATGTTATTTAATTTTTTAAAATTTATCGATAATTCTTTTATAGTTTAAAATTTATAACATGACCCTTATCATCAATATATGCAATAAACCTTGTTACGAACTTTAAATCGATATCGAGTTGTGTCTCATTGTTGAAAATGATGTTATTTTGAAATTTTAATTAAATTTTTTAAGAAAAGTTGATGGCAAAAAAGGCAGGTGCTATAAAATCAATTTTATAAAGAGTTATTAATAATTTTTAAATAATAAAGAATCCAATATTGACATGTCAAATTAAATGATAGTTTAACAAATTTAACCCCAATTTATAATACTAGGATTGAAAATATGTAACCAATAAACGTGTTTATGTTCATTAATCAACTAAAAGGAAAAGTTGGAATTTTAAGAATAAGAATGATAATAGATAAGCCCGGTAAGGTGTTTTTAACGAGCTGAGTCATGAATCAAATTAGGCTTATACTAATCTAAGACCCATTTTTTATAAGCAAAATAATACTTAGTTTATTTAGAAGAGTTAAGCTTAAGTACAAATAATCTAGATCTGAATTTAATTAAAAAAAGACGTTATTTAATTTCATTTAATTGATGGTAACGTGAGATAATATCGTAATTGATATAGAAAATCTAGAAAATTAGAGTTTGATATTGATGTTGCCACTTTTGATATTAACGAGTACTGAACAACACCTAATTCTCGATAAGATCAAAATAAGCGTGGAATGGAACATCCCTTCTCTTCTTTCCTCAATCCTCAGGTCAAAGGGTGGCTGCACCTACACTCCAACTTTCTCCCCCATAACTCGCTTGTTACTAGAATTTTGTAGTAGGTGAAATTACACTGTAGATGCATCAAGTGTTATCTATTCAAGCTACGTAGGTCCAGGCATGAGTCACGACACCGAACTCGTCAAATGGGTTGTTGCCACGTGTCATGTTAGCCCTTCATCGTCCCACAAAACCAGCTCAGCTCCAGCGCAACCGAGGGAAATGAACCAATGGCTGAGCAGTGAGCACGAACCGTGGGATTGGACTTTAACGTCGTCTTTAAGAACATACCGTCGCTTGCAATAAAATTTTCGAAATATTATATTGATATTTAGATATGTTCTTGCAGTTTATTGGACATGACTACGTTCAGGTTGGCTTTGAATAGGAACTGGAGGGATTTAGGAATTGGTATCTTTGGTTGTTGATATTCTTTTTTCAGGCTAGAGATTCAATGCATGGTCAGAAAATGAACTAAGATGTTGGTATTGTCTAGTATAGGTTGGTAGGAACTTGCACGTTTTGATACACAATTTAATTTAAGTGATGTTTCATATGATAGATCACGTATTTTTATTTCTGATCCATCATATTCTTCAAAGTAACTTCCTATTTACTTTCACTTTTGAATATTATATATATATATACATATATTATGAGGGAAAGATTGAGAATTATTATGCGGTTAATTATAAAAAATTAATTTAACAATACTATTTTAAGTTTTTAAAAGTAGCGATAAAATAATTTAATTTTTAAATTTTAACAAAAGTAGTCTGATATAAAGTTTTATATTAATATTGATGATATGATGAGCCACATTGAATTATTATTTTTGTCACGTGATTGATAAATATTATATTCATATCATCTATGGATTGAAAGTTAATGTCAAGCTATTTTTACTAAAAATTGAAAGTTTCAATCAGTTTAACACTACTATTTAAAATTTGTACTAATATTATAAAATTGAGTAAAAGTTAAAATTTTTTTATAATTAACCAATGTTTTAAAAATTGAACTGAAAATAATTTGACAAAATAATAAATTTAAAGGTTTAAAAATTCAATCGATATTAAACCGATATAAAATCGGTATATAATAAAGATTAGATAAATTAAAGAACTTCAAATGAAATTGAAGAATGAGGCTATGTTTGCTAATATAAGAAATTGAAATATAATAAAAAAAAGAGAATATTAAATAAAAATCAAACGATTTATTCTAACTTATAAAGACTTGTTATTTTATAAAAATCATCTGGTTAATTAATAAATAAATCAAATTTTAATAATAACAAATTAAGATAAATAAAAAACTTTTACTATTAAATCGATTTGATATTCTAATAATTGATTGATGATTACTCCAATCATTTCAAGCCGTCTCCCTTTAAAAGGTACAAGATGCTAGTCTTTTTGGTTCCCCCACGTGTTTTTAACTCTAATATAACAACAACTTGGTGAATCATTTTCATGTCATTTTCACATAATTAATTCAACCTACTTGTATTAGTTTACGGAGATGATTTAAGCTTTATCCAGATGGTGATCTCATTACCGCAAAAAGAGCCTAATAAATATGCCAAAATTTGGGAATAAAAAATTAGGAGTCGTGTGCTCCAAATAACTTAAGAGTCAAAACAGGAAAAAAATAAATTAATTATAAGTGACTAATCTGTCATTATTTACTCGTAAAATGCATATCAAAAGCATGAATTACTGGTTTAAACGTTTTTATAATATATTTTAAAAGGCTGCTTAACTATTACTCTTCCCATGTGACAGTGTCAAATCAATTATCAAAATGCCAACGATTTACATGCATTCCATTGCTTTATACGTGGCTAAACAAGTTGGATTGGCTTCTTGCTTAGTATATAACATGGATGTAATCTTAATCTTTTAAAATGCAACCCTAACATCAACACCTGTAAAAATTTTACAAACACATGAAGTTTGAAAGAGATTCAATATTAAAGAGTTTTATTCCTAACTAATAAAAAGATTTTTTTTTTATTTTTTTTAATCTTTAATTAAATTTTCTGATGATTTAAATCCGATTGAATATTTTAATTTTTAAAATTAATATTTAAAACAGTAGTTTTTATTTATGCGGAAGCCATTCTAAAAAGTTCGAAGTCCCACGTAACGTCCATTTGGTATCCTGAAATAAGCTACAGCTAAAGCATACATGAATCGTCCCGGAGTCGGGCTCAGCCCACGAGCTTTACTTTGTAAATCCAACACAGATATAGTAGGAAAGGAACAGTTGTAGCAGCAGCATTGCGAGTTTAAATTGAGTTTTAAGTTTAATTTTTTAAAAAATCGAATTTTAGGCTCGAAAAATCCAAACTGAATTGATATTTTTAAAAAATAATTATATTTTTTCATTAACTTTAATTAAAATTGTAAATATGTCCCTATTTTCTCTTGTAAGATAAGAAATTGGTGTATTGACATTAAAGTGTCACGTTGATTTATAAGCAAAAAATGAAAATATGTCATTTTGTTCAAATTAATTTAAAATAAAGATCTTGTATCAATAAAAGTTAGTATATTAAAAACAAATACAAGAGCATGAACATTTATTGGTGAACAACCAATAATCACACTCTTTAATGTAAACACTGGTCCAGTACTTAAACAACTACTTCCCCTACCTTGACCAATGTCTTCTTCGAATCAAGTTGCAAGTCTTGGGTGGGACTGCTTACTTGGCATGTTAAAATTAAAATTAATACCATAGAAACCTGGAATTGATAAGGAGATCTTTTAGTTTAAGTGAGGGCATAGGTTTGAATCATTTTTATGTATGCAGTTGTTTAAAATTTGATGTCCGAATTTTGCTTACTGGGCTTATTTTAATAAGGGGAAAACCCTTGTTTAAATGAAATTCTATAAAGTTAAAGCAATCTATGGTGGAATTGACTATTCGCACCTCTGTCTACCCTTCATAAATGTTCCTGAGACCTCATTGGCAACGTAACCCAACTAATCTTTACGTGCCCTTCAAACCAAGATACTCACTCCATGGCACTCTCTTTCCTCAGCTTCGCTTCCCTCTACAGCGCCTATCTCCGCCGCTGCCTCACCGGCGCCGGCCTCTCTCGACAAGTCGTGGACATTGATGAGGAAACCACCATTCATTTCTGGGGCCCCGATCCCCACCAGACCACCTCAAACAAACCATCTTTGGTCTTAATCCACGGCTTCGGTCCTGTCGCCATGTGGCAATGGCGTCGACAGGTAATCAACCCCGTCAATATTTGTCCCCTTTCTTGCGTTTATTTAATGGCAGGCATTGAAATGCGGAACGGCTTACCGATATTCGAGTCAGCTGCAGAGGTTTTGTTTGAGTTTGTGGTTGTCTTGGGCGCGAGTTTAATTAACACTATTTTACTGTCGTAGTACACAACTTGCAACGTTCTGTAATTGTTTGTTCAGGTACAATTTTTCGGACCAGACTATAATGTTTACGTACCTGACTTGGTCTTTTTCGGAGACTCGACGACCAAGTCGACGGAGAGGTCAGAGATATTCCAGGCGACTTCTGTAGCGAAACTGCTCGAGAAGTTAGGCGTAGAGAAGTACTACGTGGTGGGGACGAGTTATGGCGGGATGATAGCGTACCACATGGCGAGGTTGTGGCCGGAGAGAGTTGCAGGGAAGGTGGTGATAGCAAGCTCCGGCGTGAACATGAGTAAGAGCGACCATGACGAGCTCTTGAAGAGAGGGAAACAGGAAAGCATTGGTAATCTTATGCTGCCACAGAACGCTTCGCAATTGAGAGCTCTGGTAGATGTAGCTGCCAATCGCCAACTCAATATGATCCCAGATTTTTTCTTAAACGATTTCGTTAAGGTAACATCAATTTTCCTGGTCAGAATCGATTTTTACATAAAAAAAGATACGTCAATCTGCACTTTTATGTCTTGGTCGATCTGATATCCAGTGGATGAAAACTTTCCTATCCTGAAACGATTATTACCAGAAGATCTGAACTTTCCTATCTTAGAAAAGATATTGCTGTTCCTTAACCAGTGGAGCATATTCGTAGGAGCCATCGTAAGGTTGGTTGGGCAGATAGAGAAAAAATAAATTTGATTCAATTAAAGGGTACACCCAAATTCTGTGTTAGGTACAGAATTTTTGACAACTCAATATGATCCTTGATTAGATAAACTAAGAGTATGTGAGTTTAGGGTTTTAGGGATATGAATAAATTGAATAATTAATGTCCATCTCGTCCCAAATTTATTGGTTGGAAAGTCTTCATGTTCGTATGTAATTACTCTGATTCTAACCTAACTAATATTTTTCACGAGAAACTTAAAGTGTTAAGATATTTTGCCTAGACGTATACTCCACCATTTTATGAACAGACTAATGCTAAAAATCTGTTCCATTTAATATTATAAAATTCCAGAAACAAGGAGAATAAAGAACCAATATTTGATTTCATACGAGTGCAGCGACTGTTTTTAGACGACAGGGACAAGAAGTTGGAGCTTTTACAAGGAGTGTCTGTTGGAAGAGATGAGTTCATCAGCATTGCTCCACTCAAACAGGTACGTTCTTACTGCTCTTACAATTTCGTAGGTTATGTTCTGATGAAAAGAATGTGAAGTAATATGAATTCTCCCAAGTGCATGCGATGAACGACTTTTGTATAGTGTTTATATATGTTCTGATTGTCTTGCTTTTATGTTTGTTTTTGTTATCATTTAGGATGTCCTGTTGGTATGGGGAGACAACGACAGGATCTTTCCTTTGGATATGGCTAGAAAACTGCAGAGGTAGGTGATCTATCCGTCTTGTTCGTTTTCTATTTCTTTTGTCTCACCTTAATGACCAATGCTCCAATAGCTTTGCCTTGCTACACCTCCAATACTTAGGGTTTCTGAATTTTGAGCTTTCGTGTTCTCATGTTAGGGTTAAGAATATAGGTCAAATTTTTTTTTATAAGTGGAGGAATCCGTAGCTATTATCTTTTAATTTAGATGTACACTAGATAAACTTCCGGATTAATGTTATAGTTTGCAAATTACAACTTCTGATCGGTAAAAAGAAGAAAATGAATTTTCTCTTAATATTGGAACTATATCAATTTTAATTAAATATAAGATTTAACTCGGTATATGAAATTATATTTACAAGGTTTATTTTCTTTGCAGCACAATTGGGGAGAAGGTAAAGCTGGAAATAATACCGAATTCATCTCATATGCCCCAAATAGATAGACCGATGAAATTCAACTACACTCTCAAGAATTTCTTCGATGGCTCTTCATAATGTTGTAAATTTAATATTAAATATAAAGGAATGTAAATCTTTGTTCACCAATAAATTCTTATCATAGGGTAGGACTTTCTAAATAAATTTTGAAAATACAATAAATCACATGTTTGTACTTAACCAAAATGTGCTACGAAATTATTTATACCAATAAATAAATATATATGTATGAAGTAGAATTTAGACCTAGCAAAACTTAAGAATTTTCAGTATTTGGAAATCCAATTTGATCAAAATTTGACCTAGATTTAAATTTGAGAAGATCAATTTAAATTAGTTTGAAATAATTATTTTTATTTTATCTAATAATATAAAAATAAATAATTACAATAACACAATTTGCTAAATTTTAGTTAAATAACATTATTTTATTTTCAAATTAAAAACAGTCGAATCTTAAATCTCAAATTAAAAATATTTTGAAATGTTATTTAGATTTTATGTTAAAAAAATCTAACAACTTAAAAGCAAAATATATTTAATATAAAACTTGAAAGTCGCTATTTTTTTAGTGTTAAAATCTACATTTACTTTAGTCTGGGTGTAAATGATTTAAATGCGTCTTCTTATAATTTGGACCCTTCTAGAACACCTCGTGGGATAAAAAAAAACTACATTTACTATTTTGGGATGTTTTGAAGTAATTCTCACATTAGTATGAAATATTTGGTAATAGTATAAAGTTTGATATAAGCTTAGTATAAAAATTAAAACCTTGATCTAAAATTAGGTTATATTTGTCACATCATCGGCAAAAGATTGAATCCTCGTTCCCCAATCCTGAACAGAATACAAACAAAAAACCGAGTTAACTGCGACAACGTCTAAACAGTTCATCCACCAATCCACGTGTTACACATAAAGAAAGATCAGATTCGGACAAAACAGGGGAATTTGTTAATCATTTGTATGAACTTGCCAACTTCCGAGTCAAAGTTGAAAGCTTTTCCCACTAATCATGTCAAAAATATTCGAAACTTTTCAGGCATAAACGCACAGATAGGTTTAGACTTAGAGGGACAGAGAAACAAGACAAGACCAATGAGGAGCAGAGTTTTGCCATGGGATCTCTGTTTGCATTCCGAAGAAAACGAGTCGCACAGTACAGCACTATGTAGTTACGTATCAGTTACATAACCCATCTTTTTTTTTTTTAAACAACGCTCGCCCACTGTAAAGCCGAACTTTTTGACTCGGATTTTCCCAGAGAAGAGAGGCCGAGGAAGCAAGCTGAGGACAAGCTCAGGTAGATAGAGAGAGACACATTGTGGTAAGGGCAGCTTTAGGTGCTCTCATTCTCTATTTTCCTTCATTTCAGACATGGCTGCCTCTAGATTCTTCTCTATCTTTTAACCCACTTCATCTTTTTTATAGGTATTGGTATTACCCAGAACAAGTACTGGGGATTTGTTTACATCAGTCTTGACTCCTAAAGACTTGATTTTTATAGTTTATGGTATATTTTATACCTTAAAGTAGTCTCAACAAAGCAAGCAGGAGGCACGCAATTCATCTTCTTCGACCAAAATCCAGCCGCTGCCTAGGTGAGCTTAGATGGGGTGGTTTTGTTTTCCTTTTTTTTTTTTTTCTGTTTCTGGATCTTTGCTTTCTTGTTGAGTTCCGTTGTTCTTGGTAAACTTCTTATTCTTCTTCTTTTTTTTCGCAGTTTTAACTCTGATTGATCAGGAACTCTTTTTTGTTCATAATCAAGTTATTGTTTCCCTTTCTGGGTTTGATTTTGTTTCATTTTTTTTGGTTGTCCCTCATGATCTAAATCGATTATATTTTTCGTTGATTGAAAAGATCTTAATTTGGGTGTGCTGAAATGAGACTGATGTAATATGTTAATTTTTAAGTTGCTGTTCCTTGATGATGGTCCTTCCACGCTAAATTGAAAAAACAGATGAGTTAGAACATGGAATTGAGTTGATCAAAATAATGCCATACAAATGTGATGTTTCCGAACTTCCTAAGTTTGGTTCACGAGATTGGTTTAAGACTGTGTACTTCCTTGTCTGTGATCAGCTCTTTATCATATTTATCAGTGTGTATGTTGGTTCATCCATGGTTTTTTGCACGCACACGGGAGTCTGTTTAGTGCTTGAACCCTGTCTCGATGCATTAGAAAAATGTTTACTTTGTAGACCGGTTTTAGCGTTTCAAGTGAAGCTTGAGTTCTCAGTTCTCACCTTCAAGTTTTTTCTTGTGGTTGGCTGGCATAACCATTACTTCGATTTATTCCTTTTCTGCTGGCTTGATATGCGACATTCATTTCGGTGCTTGATCGTATTACATTGTTTGGTGGGCTATGGTATACTGGTATTAAGCCTGAGCCATTCTGCCAGATATATCTGTTATATCTTATTGTCATCTCCCGGCCGATTGTGGTATTCTGATCTAGTGAAGCTGACAAGTTTGCTGTGGAAGGCAGTCTAAGAATTGTTTGACGCCTGGTGGTCGTTGATTGTCTCAGTCTATGCTGTCTACTGTAATAGAAAACATGGGTTTACTCTGCAGTAAACATCGGCATTATAATGAAGCAGATAATGAAGAAAATGCCCAGGTGAGTTGTCTTATGAGATGCAAGTTTCACTACCTTTGTGTTTATTGCGTAGTGGCAACTTTAAGAATGCAATTCATAAAGTTGTTACTGGTTATTTTGCCATTGTTTTTCCTAAACTGGGTCCCCGATTATCTGCTTAATTGCACCTACAGGCTGTAGAGATTGAAAGGAGAATTAAACAAGAGACGAAGGCTGAAAAGCACATTCAAAAACTTCTACTGCTTGGTATATATTCTGCTGTATTTACTTCTTTTAAATTAGATGTATCTACCAAGTTTTACTTAGTAATTGAAATCAGTCAAAGAATGCGGAATTAATTTAATTTATTGAGGTTGATGTGGGCAATATGAGGTTTCCATGGAGCTGAGCGCTCTTACATAGAAAGAAACAACAATCATGAAGCTATAAGTTATGCACGCCTTTTGTTCTTCGTCTGCATTGAAACTAAGAACTTAAGAATGTCATGTTATAGGTTGTGGAAGGGCAATTATTTGTTGTTTGCTTTCCACAACCTTTGTCAACAAATATCCATTCTAAGTTGCCGTTTGGTTCAATTTCTCCGTTTGATGTTGCAGTAGCTTCTTGCTATTTTTCATAGTTAAGGGATAAGTTTCTCCTTCCTTGTTTAGTATGCTTCTTAAGTTTAAAAGGTGTACCCAGTAAGATATATGGTTGAACATTTGTTTCTTATGCCGAGTTTTGAAGTTCAGTTTTAGATTGCATGCTTCATGTTTATTTCCTGCTCTTCTTTTTTGGATCAATCAAATGCCTCAATCTCATTTTCCTTATTTCTGATGTCATGGCCTACCTTTATTGCTCAAGGTGCTGGAGACTCCGGGAAATCAACCATTTTTAAACAGGTTAGAGGATAGAGTTCCTTTGTCTAAAATGTGCTTGTTTTGCATGTAGTTGCTATGCATATGCAACTATGATGAATGGTTAATTTGCAGATTAAGCTTTTATTTCAAAGTGGGTTCGATGAAGGAGAGCTAAAGAGTTATATCCCCGTCATCCATGCCAATGTCTATCAGACTATAAAAGTATGCTTTACTTGAAAGGGTGTGTTTGTTATTTCCCTTTTTGGCCAACATAAAAAATTAGAGGGAACCACATTGACATAACTTTGTTGGTGGATGTTTGAAAATGTTCTAAAGAATATATTCAATGTCCTTCTACAGGTATTATATGATGGATGTGAAGAATTGGCTCAGAATGAAGCAAATTCCTCGAAGTATGTAATATCCAGTGAGAATAAGGTTTGAATTCAATTGTTATCCATGGCATTGTTCTTAAGTGGGGTTTTCTCTTTTAGTGTGCTTAGTTTCGACCCCACCCCCTATTCAACTCCCGAACGCATTCAGATACAAATGGAAAGAAAAGGGAAGACACATGCATAATAAAAATGTGGGAGTGAGTCTGTATCTATTCATTTATGTGCATTGCTAATTATTTGTTAAACTTAGCAGAATTTGGAGCTGACAACTGCTTTAATCTTTGTTACTTGTGTAGATTATCATGTATAGTTGAGTGATTTTGTTAGCTCCATTTTAACATTTTGTCTAGTGTTGGGAATGAAGAGGCTCTCTTTGGTATCAGGAAATAGGAGAGAAATTTTCAGAGATTGGAGGCAGGTTTGATTACCCAAGTCTCACCAAAGAACTTGCGCAGGAAATTGATACTCTGTGGAAAGATGCTGCAATTCAGGTGGTTACTGTATTATGTAATGACTCATAGTAGTTACCTTCTACTTCTTTTCTTGACTTACTCTCGTTTTGATGTTTGTCCGTGCTTGTAGGAAACATATGCCCAGGGAAAAGGACTCCAAGTTCCAGATTGTTGCCTCTATTTCATGGAAAATTTGGAGAGATTATCTGAAGCAAATTATGTTCCAACTAAGGTATCAAGGGTTGATTTAACATACTCTTGTTCTTTCATGTCATAAAACAATATCCTCATTTTGGCTGGTTTTGGATCTGAAATCTGCCAAAGCGTGCATATGTCCAAAAAGAATTTTGCAAGATACCATCTGATGAATGTTCCCTGATGTCATTACGTCGGTTGCTACCCAGCTTAGTTGTTGTAGACTCTTCAGAAGAGGTTATTAGCCTCACCAAACTGCAGATAGCAAAGCCAGTACATGTTAGAAAACCTTTGATGCTTTGGAGAGTCCATTCCGCTACCTCCATCAGCTGGCCTTAATATTCTTTATGATTCTTTGGTGACGGGTGATTTAAGAGTATTTTAGGTGTAGTGCTGACACTTCTCTTTGCAGCTAAAGCTTGTTTCCTTACCTTTACGTTAATTGTTCTTTGATTTTTTTAATTGAAAATTGCCCTGTAATTTAAATGTTTTCATGGCAGACTTTTCTTGTGGAACCTATAGACCTTGTAACACTGCTTTGCATATCTGATTTTGTAGGATGATGTTTTATATGCAAGAGTTCGAACAACTGGTGTTGTAGAGATTCAGTTCAGGTGAACATACTACATCAGTGTGAATTGATATTTCATAATTTGTTTTTCTTGTCTTGTGTTGCTTTATGCCTGTGTCTTTTTATCCAACTAGCTAATAGTTCAACCAAGAGTTTTAGCCATGTGATGCTACTCCTATAAGTTCACTTGGTAGTGATAAACTGGTAATTGTATTTGCTTTCATCTTACTCATAATGATGCTACTGCTTGCATCCAACTATCATTATGTCTAAGATGATGCCACAGTTTTATGTGAACTGTAACCTGTTCGATTTATATCTATATGTCCAGACTTTTGGTACGTGCATAGTAAATGTTAAGTTTTGAACTTTAAAACTCACAAGAGTATAATTTGACAGCCCTGTTGGGAAGAACAAGAAAAGTGGTGAGGTGTATAGACTTTTTGATGTTGGCGGCCAAAGAAATGAGAGACGCAAATGGATCCATCTATTTGAAGGTGTTACGGCTGTAATATTTTGTGTCGCAATTAGCGAGTAAGATGATCTAGTTTCCAAATCATATGGTTGTTGGGTTTTGGGAATTGGAAATTTCTGTTTTGCTTTGGGTCTCATAAGTTTTTCTTTTTGTTTATTGATGCTTGAGTACCTATTGTATTACTTGTCAGACATTATCATTGTTTACCCCTTGAAAGAAGATCTGTTGTTGGTAATCTTTTGCATGTCAATCTTCTGAGAGCTTTGAAAGGGGTTGGCTCACCGATATCAACATCGGACTGGTCAAAATAGTGTTAAAAATACTATCGTGTGTATATTGTCAACTAATACAGATACTACTATGGATCTGTTAATATTAGGATTAGAACTGATATTAGTCTGAAATGAATTAATTTGATGACTGATGCTTCAGTTATGATCAAACACTTTTTGAGGATGAAAGCAAGAATCGTATGACAGAGACAAAGGAACTTTTCGAGTGGATCCTGAAGCAACCATGTTTTGAGGTTTCTTCAAGACTTCCACTTGCTATGTGTTCACATAATTTGTGAGATGAGCTTCCTATTCAGATTGGTTGTGACTATTGTTGTTCTTGGTGTATTCCTATATGCAGAAAACTTCCTTCATGCTATTTCTAAACAAGTTTGACATATTTGAAAAGAAGGTTCTAAAGGTACGTGTTGATGTTGCAGCATTATATTTAGTAGTGAAATTTGGCAATAGTTTCGGTCTTTGATGTTTCTACATCGTATAGGTGCCGCTGAACGTCTGCAGTTGGTTCAAGGATTATCAGCAAGTTTCAACAGGAAATCAAGAAATTGAGCATGCTTACGAGTAAGATTGTACCTTGCTGGTTTATCTTCTTTACACAGATGATTACTGTTACCATTTAAAACTGTTCAATTGAATTGTTATTTTGGCTTAAGGCCCATAATTTCTGCAATGTGTTGTCTCCTCCATCTGGATAACGTCCAATGTCCCCCTTCCCGGTAATATTGCAAAGGGGCAATTGATTAAGCTGATACTTTTACGGTAGAATGCTTGACTAGAAGAATACTAATAGGATGCTTGTTTTACAAAAGAGTTGGTTCTATATCCAGTGACAGACATGACCATTTCATTTTCTAACTTGGGTGTCATATTCAACCTTCTATGAGTGCTTTTCTTGGTTCCATAGAATATACTTAATGACCATTGCCCATGCTCTTGTTCTTCAGGTTTGTGAAGAAAAAGTTTGAGGAATTGTATTTCCAAAGCACAGCCCCTGATCGTGTGGATAGGGTGTTTAAAATTTACAGTACAACTGCCCTTGATGAAAAGCTTGTAAAGAAAACTTTCAAGTTAGTTGACGAAACTTTGCTACGTAGAAATCTGTCTGAAGCTGGTTTATTGTGATCAAGAAGCATTCAGACAGAACTGAAGGAACTTTTATCAGATTTTGAGCATTAGATACCGTTGGCTGCAGTATCCTATATATATGGCATACTGCCGCCAACGGTATCTAATGCTCAAATATATATATATATATTCACACACTGAAAGTTTTGCAATTTTCATTCACTTCCACATGAGGTTGAAAGGGGATGGTCTGTTTTCTTCCTTTTATTATCTTCTTGAGTGAGCATTGGATTGAACCTTTGAAAGTAACCGTTGTATTCTTTCTCTTCTGAATACAGATTACTGTCATATTTCTAAAGAAATATATTACAAATTGTCTTTACCATCATCACTGCTTAGCTTATCAAAGGAGGCAAACGAGTGATCTAAATTAACTAATGTAATGCGGAGTCCCTATCCAAGTAGTTATATCATCAACTTTTATGTGAATTGTGCCAGTACGTCCTAGTTAGTAATGTGTAATGTCAAATTGGTTAAATGCTGGTGGTTTTGTCTTCTCCTGACCAATAAACTCCTTTAAAGCTTGGTTTTTGGAGTCGAGACATTAATGGATGCCATTTTCTTTGAAGAAGTGACCCCTACCAAAACTAAGAAACATTAAAAGGAAAACGAAAAGGAAAGGCATGTGACAGAGCACATTTAGTGTCGGTTGCATTTCAATGGACGGTGGTGATGGCGGCCATGAGACCCCAGTCGGCGAGTACTTCCAAATACTACCAGCAAATGGCCAATCATAGTTGTTCACACCCAATGAGACTATGAGAGGTACTTTCAGATCTGGTCAATTAGAACCACCGAGTGGCACCTCACCTCTTCTTCTTTTTCTTCCAATTTCCTTAAAATTGAGTCTTCATGTTGATTTATATTTTTGAAAAGAAAAGTTCTTTAGAACTTCAAAAGAAATGGGTTACGAAGATGATGCAAATTGTGATGCGAAGGTGGCTCAGAAGGGTATTTGGAAGCGCTTCTTGCCGTGCAAATTGTCCCATTTGCTTCTTCTTCTCTTACATTGTACAAAGACGAAAGGAGTTGATAGAGAAACATGTTCGTCTAGGTTCACTGTATCTGATGTTTCAAACCATTTTTATCTTGTTCTTTTCGGAGAGGGTTCGAGTGTACAGTTTAAACTGTTGAAACATAGCATTCGAGACAATTCAAGTCAAAGTTGATGAACTCCAACTTTCTTGGAAGTAGATGGAGAAAGATTAACATTTTAAACTTATTGAACATTCATCAAAATTGAGAGAGTTATTCCTTTGTGACACTAAATTCACATGTTTGAATCACAAGAATATATTAATTATAAAAAATATATATAAAAAAGTTACATATATTAATGGTTCTCCTTCACTTCTTACAAAATGGAGACTTATACACAAAGTAAGTTAACCTTGAACATTCATATAAATTATAAAAGAAAAGTTTTGTTTTTAAGTTTTGGATGGTGCTTGTAAGCACATAAAATTCCCCATCCACTTGAATTAAAAAAAAAAGGTCAAAGTGTTAACAAATTGAAATTAATAATTTACATAAAGATTTATAAATTTAAAGGTGTCCCATCAACACTAACACATGGTTTTATGGTTTATACTTTATACCAAGAGAATCTGAAACGGATGCCATGCCACAGTTGCAAGGATAAGAACGTCAGATCCGTAAAATTCTGTGTCTCTTCTCAGGTTGATGGCTATTAGGAAAATCCCAAAAGCTTGGGACCAAAAGGAAAAGGCAAAAAAAACTGCCACGGCAGCGTAAACCCTTTTTCACATTTATGACTCTTCTCCGTCGCTTGTTCTTTATTCAAAACTCAAAAAAGTAAAAATCAGCGTAGAATGCGTGTTTACGTGACCAAACATCACACAATCTCATGTTCTGTCCCAAAAGCCCATTTTAGTCTTTCTACTATTTTCTCTCCGCTGTATATTTTGTGGAAAGCCAAAAGCTTCCTTTTTTTATAACCAAAGCAGGAAGCTTTCTGGTTATGAATCCACGCTGACTTAGTTCTCATTTCATAAACTAGGAACATTCTCTCTCGCCCTTCATATTTAGCCGAGACCCTGATTCAAAGCTGCTTCCTTTATGCCTTAAACCTGTGTTCTTTCGATCTGATCATTGAGTTCCTCTTGTTCTAGTATCAGGTACTTCGTCCTTTTTTTTAAACAATTGTCTTCGCTTTCTCTATCTGGGTTTTTGTGGGCTTCATTGTAGAAAATGTAGAAATAGAGGAAATGAAAGCTTTGCTTTAATGGTGCTTTACGAAATAAAAGAACTTTCCTTTGCTTTTTTCTGGATTGTTTTTTTCAAAACTTTTTTGCATTTGCTTTTCCAGTGAGTCAATCAATGCCTCTATTTGAAATATCTCCTTAGCTTCCCTTTTGGTTATTCCTTTCTTATTTTATTTTGCTGTTTTTGTTATAATTCTTATGTTGGTTGAAATGCAATTATGCCGTTGGTTGATTGACCTTTCTGAACAAGGTGAAAGCTGAAAAAAAGTGATAGCTTTCCTTCGACCATTGTAAAGCTATGAGTTATTCTTCTTCTTGGTTGCAAGAAATGGAATATCTTTTATGTTTCCTGATCCTTCTAGGGTCTGTTTTCTGTTCTGTGTGTCGTGTATTGCAGCTGAACTACATGCAGTTTCCAACATTAGAAGCTACTGGTTGATTCCACGTAGGTTTGCCTGGGCTTATTGATTGATATCAAAGACTGCAATATCCTGCCTATGATCTCGAGAATGGTAATCTTGAATTGATTGGCTGTTCTAGGTTGGACGGGTCCTAAATTTTCGATCTTTATGGTCAAATGGAGACTGGCTTTAGAAGATTAGTGTCTCATTTTCATATCTATAATTTGCTTGCAACGTAAACTAATTCCTGGATTTTGATTTAATGACATCTATAAAGAAAACAACCTTGATTTTCGTAATCAAATGACCTAACTAATCTCAGCATTTACTAGTGGTACAATGTTAGTCTAAATATTTTTTGCTGTTTTTCCTCTAATCAGCTTCTTGTTCTGCTTATTTGCCAGGTTTGCAGAATCTGCTAGAGATAGGTTGCTATCTTGCTTGCATAATAATTTCAGGCCCATAATCGTGATTTGGTTTTCTGGAGAGCGTAATGCGGAATAAGTTGTTTTTAACTGATCTAGATGGAGAATCTCCTCCCATATTGCCTATTGAGCCCCTTCTGTTACATCGCTTTGGGGGTTATTTATTTTCTCAGTTCAGTTCGTTCATGGACAATTCGCTGCAACAGTCTAGATTGGCATATGTCCCAGGAAGCATTGTGTTTCAGGAAACTTTAAACCGGATGTCAAAGTTTGGAGGTGCATGTCTTTTGTGGTTCACCGGTGCATCCAGTTCAAATTTGAGTAGACAAATACCAGGAAACCAAGGCACTCCAAAACCTGGAAGCTTTAAGTCTTCTTCACAAGTTAAACAACTTCCTTTTAATGGAACTGATCTTTCTGGGGTTTGCTTAGGCTCTAGATCAAAGAGAGAAGTGGTTTTAGGTAAAATTTCAGGTTTCTTGATGAAGCTCCTAAGTAGAGAATCTGAAATACTTCAATCACTTCCAACGATTTCATTAGCTGCTTCTGTTGTCCCATCATTTGACAATTTGTAAGTCATTTATCATCGAATGGTAATAGTAACTGCATGTTTATGTTCTCTGGGATCGACATTTTTAAGTTTATAGTTTATGCAGTCATTTCACAATCTATATATATTTTTCTTGTTTACACCTTTCAGATCAAAGATACTAGCTATTCCATTGGCAAATAGTGATGTACAAGTTCATGGTTCCATGGATCAAAGGCCTTGTGGAGTTGAGCGTAGTGGATGTTCGGACCTTTCTTTTCATGATTTAAATTGGTCAAGATATGCAGTTGAGCCCAGAACTGGCATTGAGTTCCCAACAGTTCTGAATGACACTTTTGTGGGAGAGAACAAATGCAGTTTAGCTTCAGAGGTAGACATGACACATATTCATCTTGTTGCAATAGATACTTTTTGTTCGGAACTAAAGTAAACTTTACTATCTGGTAGCCTGATCTGCAAAAAATACTGAAGATAAGGAACCATAAATCTGAAAATCTGAACTTGTGTTGAAAATGTATAATCTGAATAATTGCAGAACACTGCCCACCTTATATCATTTTGGTTACCTGTAAATGCATTGCAGGTCCTTGTTGGAACTGGATCTAGAACCATGACAATAATAAGAGTAAAGTCTCTGAAAGTTTATGCATTTGGTTTCTGTGAGTACTTCTACTAAGTGGGTGGTATTTTACCTTTTTATTCTCTAATTTTCCCTTCTTAACTTGAACTTAGCAATGACAAGTATTTTTTCTAATAACTATTTTGAGCAGATGTTCATCCAAACTCTATATGCAAGAAATTGGGCCCAAAATATGCTGGCATTCCCTTGGCTGAGTTAAATAAACGCCAGGAGTTCTATCAAGATCTTCTCAGGTGTGTGAGCAAGAGTTTGGTTAGAGACACTATTAAAATTTCCCCAAACTTTTCTTGTTCTCTTTTCCTTTCACTTGCTGGATGTGATTCAAGAGTACAAATTAAGCACGATAAGATTTAATGACTCCTTTTCTACCTATGTCTTCACTCTGCTGCTTTTAGAGTTTCATTGAGAAGATTTATTGTAATGCTATATAGAATGTCTATTGTGTAAAGCTAATGTAAGCAACTGTTTTAGCAATCACGTTCTCGTACATAAGTCTCCATTCCCTGATCTGTATGTTACTTTTATGGTTTTCTTATTAAAACTGTTATGATCGTTACAGAGAAGATATTGACATGATTGTTCGACTTGTGATCAACTGCAATGGGATGAAAATCACTACTGTGAAAAAGTAAGTCAAAGACTTGATTCCAAAATTTATTTGGACTATTTCGTGAATTGAATATCTGATTTCAGTAATATCTTGGAATCACATGAGAAGTTAATATAATGTCTGTAAAAACTATGGTTTCCTACAATATTTTTGAGCTTAACATCTTTTATCCTTTGTATATCATGTGCTTACTTTGAGTACTTAAGGATTTGTTTAACCAGTTCCGAAGTAGTTGCATGTTTCTGTTGATAGGCCTTCTTTCTGTTAAACTAGCCAGCTGCTCAATTCAAAGTGTGCCTTCAACCAATTCTTAGCTTGTTTCCTTGTTTCACCACCTAATCAGGCTTCTAGACTTTGGCTATTTTGTCTATTCTTGATTTCTCCTTTCGTTAGTGAAGCTCCATTTTACTATTGGATATGAACATCTGCAACAAAGAAAGCATCAAACTAGTTGTGCTTGGCCCTGCTTGGTAGAGTTTGTTAACAGTGCCGATTGCAACAGAACAGATGCTTGAATTGTGAGAATTGACCTTTTTAGAGTATCAACGCTCGTTGAGCTTCATGACTTTCTTTCATGTTTGCAGTGCTTTTGAGAAGTCGCTTCGAGCCAGACTGCTGAAGGTAAATTATTTCAACCAGAAGGGGATCATTTTTATGATGGATCATTATCATCCATACTCGAAACATGGAAAAACTAAGTTCCGCTGTTGACTTTTTTTCTTCTTGATTTTCCTCAGACAAATCCTAATACTGATTACAGCTGCCTGAGCACTTTTGGTTCGTTCTTCACAAAAGACATCCCTTTACCTGTGGTAAGCTTCTTTTCACGACATTCAAAGCTTTCTCTTGATCTCCCAGTATGAGAAGAGTGTCATTAACCATGGTGGATTTGTTTAGGGAACGACGGTTGATTTTCGACGCACAGCTGATGGACAACTAATAACCGAAAGTGAGTTGTAGTTATTTCTAGTTGTGCAGTTGTTTGATGTGTAGACATACTTGCCTCAAGATCTTTGAATCTTCACCGTAAAGCTGACTAGTTTTGTTGAATTCTGCAGTTGAAGGTCGTCAAATTGGAGCGGTCCGAAGCAAGGACTTATGCAGTAAGATCGTCTTCCTGTTTCAAGACCTGTATTCTAGTGTGTCCATATAATAAACGTTCTCAAAGGACAAGGTTTTAAAGATAAATAGGAGTTTATGAAGTAGTTTCTGTTTTTACAATCTTCCATTTCTTTGGCAGGGGCTTTCTTTGACATGTACATTGGAGATATTCCTGTCTCAGAGCAGACAAAGGAAGAGATTGGCAAAAACGTTGCAAGTATTATCAGAAAGTGCTAGGCTGATTCTTTTTAACAGTTCAATCCCCAAAGTTTTTCAAGAGGGCAGATTGGAAGCTGATATAAAGCAGCAACCAGTTTTTGAAGAAGATTCATCCATCTCCAGTCATATGCTAGGACGATTATATCCAAGAACTACTAACTTATTTGTTGTAGCATCCAAGGGGGTGCACAAACTATGAATTGCTTCCCCTATATAGATCAGTAAGATTTAGCAAATGCATAACATTTATTTTTCATCTATGAAATGTCTCTCTTCTTGGCATATCAAAAGCAATGATTCTGACTATGAAGTTAAGCTAGACACTCCAAAACCTCCCATTCGCAAAACAAGTGACACATCTGGAACGTAATCCAAGTTTGGATTCAAGAACTCTGCGTTTCAAAATTTTCAAGTAATCTTCTCCAAGAATATATTAGAAGTCAATGTTCTCTCATGGAATGAACTTGGCCATTCTTGGCATGTACATAATTTATCAACAAGAAGAGAGATTTAAGGTTCTAAAACTGTCGTCTGCATAAGCTCCAATTTTTAAGTTAGTGTGCAACGTATCGGACACTTAATTACATCACATCTCGGACTGCAAGACGAATGTCCATGGAACTCTTCGCATTGAATGTGAAAATAGGCATCAAGGAAGGACTACTCATGTTCGATAAAAGGGTACTCCCAGAACCCTCAAATGTTTGATTTCACAGATAGCCATCTCTCCTATCTTGTTCCTCAGCTTCCTTGTTAGCAACTTGAACAGATTTAAACCACAAAAATGCCTGCAAAAAGGGTCAGTTGGGGTTGGGACAATTTGAGATAATAATAACAAAGTTACCATCTTTGTTCAAAGATATATTCTGCATAATCAAAACCAGCCATGAACTTTTTGCAGCTAGAAACACCCTCTTTCTAGTTGAAGAATTTGACAACTATAAAGCAAAGGAAAGTGATACTTACAGAGGTAGGAATTCCAGTAAAAGCGAAGAATCCAAGCAACGGAGCGTAGAAAACGCTGTCCGAGTTCAAAACTCCAAAAACAGGCCTCTGATTCAGGTACTCAAACACAGACCCAATCTGCATATACACAATTCTAACCACATCATGCCATTTTCACCTTCCTGTTAAACAGCAGTTAACAAAACGCAAAAGTCGGAAGTTTACTGCAGCGATGGCCGTGACCGCCGAGGAAAGCAAATACACAAAGAACGGAACTTCGAAGTCCTGCTTTGACGACACCTCCTTGCCCTCTTCCCGAGCCCATGGCGGTGGTTCTTCGGAATCCAGCCTAGCCCAGGATGGAACTGTTCCATCGGATTCGCTGGACTTGGCAGAACCTTCTGTTGCAGCTACCACGAAGAACCTCTGACCTGGCTTTTGTTTGGGACAAAGCTGAAGACCTGTACGAGGTTTTAAGGTGGTTTTGTTCTGTTCCAGTGTTCTTCGAGGGAAACCCAGAAACAATGTGAAATGGGAAGCTCCGATTGTAAATGAATGGCATGAAGAGAGTAAGTTGGCTTCCATGGTTTGCTGCCCTGCCTCTGATAGTTCAATCCTCCCTCATCCACATATAAGTCTCGATTAACAGAAACTGACAATGTAGTCAAAATAATGATGGGATGGGAGGCTTGGGAATTAACTCTGGATCAGGCCCGGTCCGGTTTGAAATTCATAAGTTTAAGGAAAAACTTATTATTGGTGTAGTCATTATACCAATTTATAAGTTTGGGACTTTGGTTCTATTTTTATTTTTTTTATTATTGTTTTTAGTTTTTGTTTTCTATTTTTAGTTTTTGTTTTTTTTTTAAAACGAAAACTTGTTTGGTTGAGATTTGTAATATAAAAACTGAAAATAAAAACCTGTTTGGTTGAGATTTCTAATAAAAAATTGAAAATAAAAATATGTTTAGTTTTTATATTATTATTATTATTATTATTATTATTATTAATTTATTATTATTATTATTATTATTATTATTATTATTATTCTTCTTATTATTATTATTATTATTAAGTTATTCTTATTATTATTAATTTTATTGTTGTTGTTGTTGTTATTATTATTATTATTATTATTAAGTTATTCTTATTATTAATAATTTTATTAATTTTATTATTATTATTATTAGTATTATTATTATTATTAATTTTATTATTATTATTATTATTACTATTATTATTATTATTATTAAGTTATTCTTATTATTATTTATTGTTAATAATATT